>BFEA01000552.1:717927-733837 GCA_003427395.1 Chara braunii | reverse complement strand
TCTCTCTCTCTCTCTCTCTCTCTCTCTCTCTCTCTCTCTCTCTCTCTCTCTCTCTCTCTCTCTCTCTCTCTGTGTGTGTGTGTGTGTGTGTGTACGCGTATGTTGCGTGCTTGTGCCACGTCCTCGCCTCTTTCTCTCTCTCTCTCCCTCTGCGCGCGTCCACGTGTGCGCGTGTCGCCACGCTCCAGGACCGGTGCGGAACGGTTGACTAAGCGGATAATAGTCACAGACATCAGGCGTCAGATCCAAACACTCCCCACTGACGCTCTCTGCGCGTACCTGATCAGACCTACACCGTCCCACGACTAACCTGCAGCGGCGGCGGGAAACATTCGAAGTTCGAAATTCGACGCCATTTCGAAACCACGTCCGCGAGCCCACTACCGCCTGACGACCGGTAGAGGAATTGGCTGAAACGGTCACCTAGACTGCGTGAGGCAAGTGCCCAAGGAGCGGGTTCTTGCATCGATCTCGGCCCTGGCGCCTGGGATCTTCGGGCGGCCTAAAGGTAATCCCAACCGTTCGAGATAGGGCCTCGCCACACCTATCCCGGGGCCAAGGCCCACTTGCCCGAATGATCGATTTCTGACCACAGATTTGGACGATCAACGACCAGAAATCAAGGATCAGCGTAAGTGGGACTTGGCCCCCGAAAACGGGAAAATCTTCGAGAGCGCTCTCCAACTCGGGAAATCGCGAAAAACGGTTGGAGAGGCCTCATCGCCGCACTGCGCTCTCGAAGGGGGCACTCTCCTCTGTGTCGGAAAAGAACTGCGTTTTCGGAGAGTGCAGTGTGGCGGTGCAAGCGCCTTGCTCGACTACTCACCAAATGTGCGAACTGAGAATGAATCTTCTCCTAGACCATGGAACGATACACCGCCAGATTTTTTGTCTTTTGTGAATGTGGTGAGTAGTGGACCGAGGCCTCGGTTCGAGAGTCTCTCGGCCGCAGACGGTTGTCCGTCGCGGCACACTCTCGAAATTTGGGGCAAAATCGGAGGTGCCTTCGACCACTCTCGAAAGTGGCAACTTTGCAGGCGGCACACTCTCGAAATTTGGGGCAAAACCACTCTCGAGATTTGCAGGCGGCCCCAGTGGAATATCCTGCTAGACTGGACTTCCTAGAAAATCTGCCCGCTTATTTGCCAGACACCGAAAATTTGATAATTTGCGGAGACTGGAACAAGGTCCTGAACCCAGGACTGGATACTCTTACGGCAAAACCACTAAGGACTGACTCACTGAAACTGACTACTTTCTGTGAAACTCAAGGGCTGGTCGAAGTATACAGAACTTCGAACCCAGACGAGAATGGCTTTACCTGGTTTGGACCCCCCCCGTCCTCATCTACTCCGGCCCCAAGGAAGAGGCTGGATTTTTTTCTGATTAGGGGGACTCCGTGGGACCGGTCGATGTGGTGTGACGTGTCTACGGGCTCCCTCTCTGACCATCATCCAGTCCTTCTGGATGTTCTTCCAAAAGAAACGGTAGAGCATCATCGCCCCCCCTCAAACTGAATATTAATCTTCTGAAGGACCCTGCTATAATAGAATGGGTTAATACCCATATGTCTAACTGGATGCTAGCTAAGCATCTCTTTCCAGACCAGCTTCAGTGGGCAGAAACGGGTGTTGCAATTGTGCAGCAGGCCTTGATTACCTTCTCTAGAATGAAGGCAGCTAACAGGAAATGGAAGGAGTCCTCCCTAATTAAGGAAATTAGGCAGGCTGAAGCCCAAATGGGAAAAGACCCATTCTCATATTTCTATTGGGCAGGGATCCGAAAATCCGCACTGTTACAGCTAGAAGCCCTAGAAATTAAGAAACAGTCAGAATGGTTAGAATTTTTGAATCTGAGAGGGAATGTGGGCTATGATAGGATGACGAAATTAACCTTTCGCTCTCTGCTGCAGTCCCAATCGAGATCATTAATTAGAGAACTAGCTCACCCATTCGATGCCTCGGCCCCCATTGCTGCAGACACGGTAGATATATGTAGTTATGCATTGGAGTATTATAGGGACATTGTTACCACCCGCAGACCGGGGGGGCCCCCCCAGTTTGATATGACGGTTTTCTCTTCCTTTGGGGACCCAATTCAGAATGTAATCTCACCGCCAACGGCCCGGGATTTGGATAGACCTATAGAAGAAAGGGAGTTGTTGGCAGCCGCTAAAGCAATGGCTAAGGGTAAATGCCCAGGCCTGGATGGCCTTCCAATAGAATTTTTTTCTGGCCACTTGGGGCGCTTTTGCCCCCTTCCTATGTGAGATCTATAATCAGGCCCTGGTGACGGGACAACTACCGAAAGGGTTCACGCAAGGCATGATTTCTCTAATGTATAAAAAAGGAGACAAAAGAGAAGTCCGCAATTGGAGACCAATTTCAGTTTTAAATGTAACATATAAACCGTTTGCTAAGACGTTGGCTATTCGATTGGCAAAGCTGCTCCCTGATTTGATTGGCTGGGAACAGGGGGCATTTGTGAAGGGTAGATCTATCTTTGAAAATATTTCGGCGACTATTCAAGCTTTGGAAGTTATTTCTAAAGAGGAGGGATGTCGCAGCCCTCCTCCTGGATATGGAGAAGGCCTACGACAAGGTGGGATGGAGTTTTGTCCACACCACGCTGATTAAACTGGGCTTTGGCCAAGGGTTCCGCACATGGGTCAAAGCAAGCTATGAGCATGCTTCATCAATAGTTATCGTTAATGTCTGTCTTTCTGAGGAATTCGAACTGACAAGGTCCTTGCGTCAGGGGTGCCCACTGGCCCTGCTTCTCTTTGTTCTCCAACTTGAGACCTTGCTGGCCAACATAAGGAAGAACCCGAATATTTCAAGTTTAAAACTGTCTTCAGGTGCTGAATGGAAGGGTGGTGCTCTTGCAGACGATTTAACTATAGCTTGTGATAATAATCAGGTAGCTTTATTAGAATTGCGTAGGACTATAGATACTTCTTGTGATCTCTCTGAAACTTCTATAAATTGGGATAAATCCAGTTATTTTCTCCCCCCCCCCCGGGTGATGAGTGTAGATTGGGGTTTGAGACAGATTCCTGCTAACTCATCGGACAAATTTTTGGGAGTGCATGTGTTTTTATCTGATTGCGCGGAGACCCAAGATTCATTGTTGGTTGATAAGGTGGCGGCTAGGATCGCTGGTTGGAAGCGGAACTTTAAATTATCGCTCTTTGGCAGGGCACTGGTAATTTCATCATCGGCGTTCTCTCTTCTGTGGTTTCCCCTTTCGGTCCACTTGTTGGGTGGAAAGGCGTATGACCGCATTAAGAGGGATGCAGCTCGGTATTTATGGAAACCCGCAGCTGGGCTACAACAAGGTTTCATCCCTAAAGTGGCCTGGGAGTCAGTAACAGCAGCCCGCAGTCATGGGGGACTAGGTATTTTGGACCCAATCCAACAGAATTTAGCTCTCCTGGTTAAATGGGTGATAGCGACGGTCTTTGGTGTAAGAGGGAAACTGTGAGTGCGGTTGGCTGAATATATGTTGGCTAAAGAATGGTCGCTGACAAGGGCCCCGGATGTTTGGGCATGTTTCTTCATCCCATTTTTTTGCTCAAGAAGGGTCAAGTCAAGATTTTGGCGAAATAATTTGTACGCATGGCAAAAGTTTAACCCCCAACTTCTGCGAGGACCGGAAACTAGGGGAGAGGTTTTAAATCAAATCCTTTTTGAGAATCCGCTTATCAAACCATCAGGAGGGGTTTGTCTCAGGGCGGATGGCAGCCCAGGAACATTTGGGAAAGCTTGGGTTGAAAGGGGCGTGGTGCAGATTAAGGACATTTGGGATGCGGACAAGGAGGATTGAATATCGGGAAGAGAGATAAAGACCAGACTCGTAGACTTCGTAACATGGAAGCTAATTATGAAATTATTATATCAGCAATCCCCTACTATTAGACTCTGATGCTACTTGCAAAGGCGGAACATGATCAGGGAGCTTGGTTAAGGGATTCGGTTTCTGACCAGGAGTTCTTGAAAGTAATTGGCCCAGCCATCCCCAGGGAATGAAGGTAGAAGTATGGAAGAGGGAGGGGGGCCACAACTCGACAGGTCAGCTAAAGAATTTAGGAGACAAGATCATCCCCACTACGGTGGGTTTATCAGAGTGCAGAGTTTGGTCTACCATAGCAGGTGGCAAAGCCTCAGTTTCGGTGGTTGCAGAAGAGGCGACTCTCTTGCATATTAAACCTTTACTGTATGGTTGAGCAAGTACCCTAAAATCAGATGAGGCTACTCATGTGGCGGCGTACAAGACCAAACTCGGAGTGCAAATTCTCAGGAGTAGAGCGAAAAAACACCCAGTGTTAACAATAACACAGAGATCTGCAAAAGAACCAGGCTTCTCCATGGGGAATTTGGATATTTTCGGTCTATGTCAGGGCTTGAAACGGATGACTTCACAAAAACAAGCTGCTCTGGCATGGCTCCAACTCCTTTTAGTAACCCCAGCAGCAGTCTGGCTAGCCTCTAAGGGGATGAAAATTGAGGAGCATTGTGCTCGCTGTCGATGGGGCTCGGAATCAGCTAATCACATTTGGTTATTCTGTCCTTTCTCGTTTAAGATCTGGGAATAGTGGAAGGGGAACTAGAAAGGAGTCGCTGCAAATGAGTTCTCATGGACCCAGGAATGAATTTTGTATGCTCACACCAACCTCATCAATGATTTCTCTTCAGGCATAGCCTATGTGGCCATGACCTGTAGGGGTGCTGTGATGGAAGTTGTTTGGAAAGCTCTGAACAGAGCGACTTTCAAACAGGAATCTACCCCTTTTGAGGAATCGGTTGGCACGGTGAAGGCTTTGATCCGACAGACAATTAGATCAGATTGGTCCTCCTTGGGGAAACACGGGCAGAAAAATCGCTTTTGGTTCAGGCAAACTTGGGGAAAGGTCCCAAATGTCGTATTTTTCCCTATAGGTGGGAAATTAGAACTCTCAGAGTTTCTTAGTAGAGCCTGTTGTGGTGGTGGGGTTTTGCAGTTAGGCCGTTGTAGGCCGCAGGTGCTGTGTGAAGGTGTCAGGTCAAGTTTACTTAGTTGTGTTAGGAGGTTAGTGGTTTTTTTAGTGGCTTTTTGTTAGTAGGAGAAGTTGTTATCTATAGTCTTTAGTTTGGTTTGGTGGTTTGAGTTAGGGTACTCATCCTTTTTCATAAGACCAATGAATGCATTTTACGAGGTAACGGAATTGGTCGGGTCCATTGCGGTCCTGTAAAAAGCGAAACTGGGTAAAGCTCCCAGATTTGTTTTTTTTCCGGGTAGACTGTGAGGACCCCAACCTTTTTTTTCAGTATTAAGCAATATGAGCTAGTTAAAAAAAAAANAAAAAAAAAAAAAAAAAAAAAAAAAAAAAAAAAAAAAAAAAAAAAAAAAAAAAAAAAAAAAAAAATTGGGGCAAAATCGGAGGTGCCTGCGACCACTCTCGAAAGTGGCACCTTTGCAGGCAGGGCAACGACCAGAGTTCGCCAGCACTCCTAAAACCCACGTTCTGGCCACTCTCGAAAAAAAAAATTATTTTTTTTAATTTTTTTTAACAATTGCTTTATTTCCAAGAAGGCGTAGAGGCCGGGAAAACCTCAACATGACAATTCGGAGGAAAAACTGGGGCCACTACCCAGCTTAGGCTTGTGCTGGAAACCGGGTCCAGCGTCCCATAAAGCAACTGCTTTTACAATAAAAATTCCAACTGGATTAACAAATGCAGAAAAGTAATAAAGGAAATAAAAACTGATAACCTAATTCTCCTATAGATAACAACCAAGGTCATTTTTCCCTAGCTTAGGGCGCGTGAACCTTTATAATCCAGTTTGTCAGTACAAGTTTGCCATCCTCTGAAATCACGACACAGGGCTTCTTGAAAGCCCAGGTTTTTGTGAACCACGTACGTCTTTTGGAGCGCGAGTCGGCATAAACTGTAATTCTGATTTCAACCAGAATCCTGTTGAAGACGTGATGGAGGTTTTTCCTCTCGTCCTCGAAGAAAAAATGATTTCTCCTCCACCAAATGGCTTCTAGTATGATGACTCTGTAGATATTCGCCATGTACTTCACGCCGCTTGATTCCGGGCCTGGCCCGTCGTGAATGCCTTCAAGGATGAAATTGTCTGTCCACACGTTGTTTGAGAGACCCAATAGTGTCCACCTTTCTTTCCACCATTCCCAAATCCTCGATGAGTGGGGGCAATGGAGCCATAGATGCGAAGCCGATTCCCAGGCCCAATCGCAGCCCGCACATGTCTCTGATATTTTCATTCCTTTGGATTTGAGCCAGACCGCTGTGGCGGTAACCTGCAGTGACTGGAGCCATAGGATCGCAATATTCCTTTGGGAGGGCATCTTCTTGAGGGCCTTCTACAGATTATACATGTCCGCATTCATGATTTGAGTAACCTGTTGATCTGCCAGTCTCTTCCTGACCGTCCCTAAGAGAGTTTTTTTTAGCTTATTTCTGAGAGCGCGAACCCCGGTCTTTGGTTTATAGTTTATCAGTGGGGTGGGCCCTTTGATGTGAGGGTTGATAGACTGGGGGCCAGAGTTATTCCAACCGAAGGACAGTGGTTCTATGCTTAGTGAGATTATCTGCAGAGGAAGAATTTTGCAGGTTGGTTTCTTGTTGCTTGGAGTTTCCAGCACCCTGGCTTCTTCCCAGTCTTCCGGAGGACTGATTATAGAGTCTTCGCAGTACTTTAATAGACCATCTGAGTTAGTGTGCTCGAGTAGTTGCCACTTTTGGGCATTGTTCCCTGACCTGGGATTTGGGCCCAGGATTTTCCAGACTGTACATGTCTCCCTCGGATCTAGGAGCCAAGAGCCTGGGGCCCAACCTGCAGCGGGCTGAAGTGCAGACCTCCAATGTGTAGGTAAGGCTGCCTGTAGCTTTGCGAAGTTTAGCGGTAGATTGTGTACTCTTGGGAGTATGATTCTCAACTCTTCCAGAGAGATCCAGTCGTTTGACTGAGTATCCCAAACATTTTTCAGTTGGATATTCCTTTTTCAATCCAGGTTTTTTCGAAAGAGCCCGGACATGCGCCTGCATTCAGTTGTGAGTTGTCTGGGAGTTTGATCAGTTCATTGTCGAACAGAATCTGGTTGAGGATTGGGGTTTTGGTAATCGGTTCTGATAGCCTGGTGGGGCGAACTTTGTTCCATGCCTTCAGAATATTCCCCCACGTGGTTGATTTGATCTGCCTATTACAAAAGGAATTGACAAAGAAGCAGAGCCATACGTGCGATGGGAGGGAAAGGTTTCATTCCCTCATTAAGATGAACTCTGCAAAAGCTTTCCAACATTTTAACTTGGAATCTTGCATGCACTGGCCATTTGGCTAGAAGGGCCAGGTTTTGTTGCCCCGGATCGAGTATGCCCAACCCACCCTCATCCCTTGGGAGGCAGACAGAGTCCCAGGTTTGTAAGGGATACATCTTTCTTTACGAGCACGTATCTTATTATAAGAAAAGGCGAGAGGTTAAAGTAGTGCATTTGGTTAAAGTAACAAACTCATTTTATTTGAGATGTATGATTCATTGTTTTAGGTTGCGTAGAAGTTTAACTCTTGTATGATGTTGTCAGTACAAATACCCTTACAAGGGTATTTGTTTTTGTTTTTACATCTCGCATGAGTCGCATCTGTAATAATAAATGAGGCAGAGGTCTAACCTACCAGAGTGGTCCTGGGTCACTTCCCCGGCCGGGCTGAAAAATATATATATATATATATTAATAATAATAAATACATATATATATATATATATACAGGGTTGTCAGGCCGAACGTACGGAGACCCCTAAGCTGACCCTTGAACGTTCAGGTGTTCGGGTCCCCTTACGGGGCCCAAACTTGACGGGGTTTGGACCCCGTAAAAAAAATATTTTAACACCTAAATATTATTTTTTTTTTCTGATTTTTTTTGCGTGAGTTCCTTGTGATATAAGGTATCTCTGTCTCAATTTTGAAGCAATTCTGTTTAGCCAAACAAAAATTAAAAATCCTCAAAGATTATGTGTCAAAACTTGCCTACCCACACTAATTTGTTTTTTTTTCTTTTCACTTGATGTTTTTCCTTTCTTTCGGGGCATGAAAAAAATTATTATTTTTTCAAACTGTATTTCTAATTTTTTCATTATGTAATATACACATATACAAGGTCATCGGCGTTCGGGACGGGCCGAACGCCCGCACGTACGGGCCCCGTCCGCCCGACGTTCGGCCAAGCGCTACCCGAACTGATGTTGTTTTTTTTTTTTTTTTTTTTTTTTTTTTTTTTTTTTTTTTNGTTGACGCCTGTCTGCTGAGAAAAATCAGGGTCCTAAGCTACAACCCGTGGAAATTTGCAGTACGGATACAAGCGCAGTGGACCTGAGTGTGATCCAGTCTAATGGGAATGACAAGCAGCTGCAGCCTACAGGCAAAAGGAACAAGTGGACCTGAGTGTGATCCCGTCCCCACAGTGAAGATGGACCGCATCATAGTGTTAAAAACAAATGACCCCGAACCATCGAGGTCATTTTTTTTTTTTCTCTCTCTCTCTCTCTCTCTCTCTCTCTCTCTCTCTCTCTCTCTCTCTCTCTCTCTCTCTCTCTCTTGCCTCTGATCCGTCGTCCATCGGGCCAGATAAAAAAAAAAAAATCCCTGAATGTTGCGCGTATGTCAACAGAGCAGTTGGGAACTCTGATGATGATGATGGTGATGATGTTGATTTCATCATGGTGATGCTGCTGATAATGATGATGATGATGACGATTGGATGATGACGATGATTATGATGATTAGATGATTAGGTGATGATAAGGATGATGGTTTTAATGATTCTTGGATAATGATGATGATGATGATGATGATGATGATGATGATGATGATGATGATGATGATGATGATGATAAGGATGATGATGATGATGATTCTAGGATGACGATGATGATGACAACACATCAAGACTCTCCTACTAGTGCATTCGCTTAGACCAACGCTGGTCCTCCCATCTCCCCTCTCCCCTCCTCCCCCCCCCTCTTCTCCCGAATAAAACACAGGAGGTACTACTGTTGTGTCGCTCTCCCCACGCGCTTCCACATAGCATTGCCCATGATTCCACGTCATCCTCCCCCTCCCTCCCTTACACGTCATCCTCCCATTTCCACACTCCCACATCATCCTTCCCCCCCCCCCTTCCCCCCCTGTCTCTTATACACATCTAGATGTGTATAAGAGCCCACCGAGGGACTGACTGTCTTGTACTAAAGGATACAGTCGAGTGACCTTCCTGCAGAGCGTTTCCCATCAACATATGGGCATCAGACGAAGCAGGAAAGTATAACTTGATGTGCCTGCCTGTCTTGTACTAAAGGATGACTGTGATCGGGAGATCATAACAAACCACCACACTTTTTTTTTTTTTTTTTTTTTAAGGTTAATTAAGGCCACCACACTTTTGGAGCACAGCATAGTGTACTCTCGTAAGAAAAAAAAAAAGTGAAAGGACGAAAAGGTGTCCATCATGCTTATTTGCTGCTGCATGAGCACTGCATACGCAGGACCCTGCCAACCTTCTGCACACAGTGCTTGTAACAAACAGGTACCCAGGTGATCATGGTTGTCCACTTCTTTCCACGGTGGCTGCCATTGTACTCAGGTCTGAAGATTTTCCTATTAAGGCAGAAACGCAACCAGTCGGCCATACAAAAGAAGTACAGTTGAGAATCCTGAGATCACATGTTTATACCAGCCTCTTGACCAATCAGTTGTGTTCATTACAGACTATAGAACACAGCTAATTGCCATAGACCAATTAGCCTTGTCCCTTAGCAGCATGTAGGGAAGACAAATAAAACGGATGATCTGAGGAAATGCAGGCTGTCCAAAATTGGATGAAGCCTCAACAACCAATAAATCTAAACCTCCAATAGAAATGGGGCAACCTTGACCTTCAAAGTTCAAACAGGTTTTGAGAACCCAATAGTATGGATTGGATTCACACTGTGGAACGCTAATGCGACACCGAAAGCACTAAAGGATACAGTCGAGTGACCTTCCTGCAGAGCGTCGACATATAGGCATCAGACGGAGTAGGAAAGTATAACTTGATGTGCCTGCCGATGTTCCAAATCTGTCTGCAAATGAGGTTGCGTTTGTGATCCAATATCAGCCTCTCGAATGCTGGTAGCTGCCAAAGTTAGCCAATACTTGACCCACAACGACTGGATTGAAATAGCCTCAGTTATCATCGATTTGCAGCTGCCATTGATAGGGCTTTCTGCCGAAGTGTTTTGTCAGAAGGACATGGTTGTGGTAGAGCTATTCATGATGAGAAGAAGTCTTGTGTGTGTGTGTGTGTGTGCGCGTCTGTGTGATTTCCCCCACAACAGCCCCATTCCACTCAGATGCATGGATTCAGACTGGAGGAAGCTTTTGTCCAATTGCAGACCATGAGAGCACTTGAGTTGAGATAGTCCAGCATTTGAACAATTTTACAATTCGACAGTTGAGCGGCAGCTGCCCACATCCCTGTGTGCGTCAAAGGACCACTTCCACGTGATGAAAGCAGAGTAAAGGGGAAGGTATACTCCTGTTCATTTCACTTCAGACCTTCAGCTCATACTTTCTGTTCTCTTAATGATGCTCATCCATGTATTATTTGCTAGTAGCACATTAGGGGAGGGTAAAGGGACAGGGGTAGGAAGCGGAGTTCTATAGGGAGTGGGGGGTTGTGGAGGGAGAAAGGGTAGGGGAGGAAGTGGAGTGCAAAGGGCAGGACAAAGGTGTGACGAACTTCACAGGATTCTAAATACTAAGCGCCGGAGCAGACTACTTGAGAATGGCACATGAGGTCAACCATCGTTTGGGTTGCATAAGAGTTTGAGTTGAGGAGCAGTCGCTGCCTATGGGAAGTGGCCACCCATACAGACCGGAGTCACCGGACAGGACTGGTTCGGGTGTGGACTGTGGAAGCACTGCATCATGTTCTTGCAGTTGCAGTTGCTGCATCGAATGGCACGGTGTAGACAAATGTCACAGGCTACGTGGCTCCTATATGCTCCGCAATTGTAAAGACATTGCCGTTCCAGCCCCTGTCTACAAACTGGACACAACATGTCAGGGTGCCGTACATGAGTGCAGTACTGACTGTCATCACACGTATCAAAACAAAAACTCGCATGGGCTATGGCTTCATGGATCTTAGATATTGCTCTCTGCAACCATAAACTGCTGAACTGGCACATCAAGTAGGGGAATGAGCCTCATAGACAAGTTACTGCAGTTTCTGCAATGAACCCCTCGCTCGCTGGCGAAGGGGGATGTTTGAATTTTAACACAAAAGAAAATAACAAAAATGATAGAAAGCATTTACAATGTGGCAACAAAAACTTTCTGCACACAGGCACCAAAAACTTAAAGCTCAAAGCACCGGTACACCCTCCGAGTTTTGCTTGTGGCGACAAAAACTATCTGCACACACACACACGCACACACACACACACAGAAACACACACAGACACACACACTGCACACACTGCACACACTGCGCACACCCGCACACAAAACGAAAAATGTACAAAACTATACGATCCTGTCACCCCCTCCCGCCGCAATGTCTGCATCGACCTCTGCCTCCTCCTCGTCCTCCTCAACACCCCCCTCGAAATCCGGGTCGCTCGATGATGCCGATGTGCTCGAGCCTGATGTGGCCGCGGATGCTAGTGCTGCCATCGTCGTCGCCTCTCCCGTGCGCCTCCTGGTGATCCGCAGCGCTATGCCCTCCTCGAACTCGGCGCTCGATGATGTGACCGGTGCTGCGTCCGCGTGAACGTCTCTTCCATCTGCAAGCGCTCTCCTCCGTGGTGCACCGCCCCCACGTGTCGTGGCACGTCCCACTCGTCTCCCCCGTCCCAGTGGCCGGCCTCTGGGACGTCCCTCTCCTCTCCCGCGCCCCACTCCTCTCTCGCGTACCCGTCCTGACATATCCCTCTTGCCCGCGCACCTCCCCACTCCCGATGCCCGGCCTCGGCCTCGGCCAGAACCTGCAGCTCCCCTGACCTCCTGTCCCGCGACACTCTCAGGCTTCCTCTTGCGACCAACGAACGATCGAATCGGCTCGATGATGCCTGAGGGGTCTCTGGGCGGCAACGGCATCGTCGCCCGTGCGCCGAAATCCGAGGGGGTGGCTTCACGACGAAGACTGGTGCCTGGGGAGTCATGCGCCCCTGTGCCGCTGCAATGTCCACTGGCACCCTGCGTATCCATCGTGGGAGGCGGCTGCAGTCCGGGGCCCGCGATCCCCAGTGCCAAAGAAGGATCTGGACGTGGCAACGGGAGCAGGGGAGAAACGCGTGCAGTGACACCATCCGCCCCGTGGCGTGCGCGCATCCCCTGCTGCGGCATGCATCGTCCATGTCTCCCGGGGTACCCCACCAATGCCTGCTCAATCGCCTCTGGCAAGTAACCGGCGGCTGCCAGGTCGTGCGCGATATCCTCCCTGTCTGTGCCTCCCTCTCTGGAGGTAGCCTCCCCAACAGCAGCCTTCCCACCAACGGGCTCTGCACACTGCACAGTCCGCGCTGCCAGTCTCCGCATCAGGGTCGACTCGCGGCAGATCCGACAACGGTCTCGGCAAGTACGCCGCCAAATCCCTCTCGGCATCGTGGCAGACAGCCGATGCCGTCCACAAGTCTAGCGGACCTGTGAAACCCGCTCGTCGTCTGAGCCTCCCCTCAAAGTCGTACTCTACTGCACGGTGGGGGCTGGAAAAGGTGGCAGCAGCCGAGGCGGGGCACTCGGACGATGTGCCCTCAACAGTGTCTCCCACGAAAGACGGCTGAAGCGTGCTCTCAAGGGCTGCCGGAGTGGGAGATCGAGTAGCGGGCTCCCTGAGCTGATGGGACTCCTGGGGTGCGGTAGTCGCTGCATCAACCTGGCCCCCCGTACCATCCCCCCCGATGCCATCATCTATGTCGGCGCCGCCCGACACTTCAGGAAACTCGTCTCCATGAATGTTGTGCGAGTCTGCCTCGGGGGCAGGTGTGCCAGCGAGGGGGGCTTCATCGTCGATCGGGGCGCGTGGTGGGAGCATCCGACCTGCAGGGCTCACAGTCGCAGGGGCCTCGGCATCCAAAAAACCGTCCCCTCGATAAGGCCCTGACAACCACGACACATCGTCGTCAATCACATCCTCCCCACGGGTCGTGTCATCGCCCTGCTGGCGAATCTTATGGTCCAACGCTGCTGCAGCCCATGCCAAGCGTCTGCCCCTCGACTGCCTCCTGAGGCGATTGACCTCCATCTCGATCTCCGTTGGGTCGTATGTCCCTGGGGCCATCACGTCCGGCTCAAAACGGGAGTAGTCCTCAACCCTCCTCTCCATATCAGTCAATCCGACCCCTGGCAGGCCTGCCCCTATGAACCCGCCACGCGCGTGACTGCTCTGGAGAAGCTTGAGGTTCCAGTGACAGAACACAAGCTTCTCCAATTGCTCGACACCCAGCCTGTTGGGCCTCTTCGTGTGCACGAAGTCGTGTGTGGACCAATTCCTCTCACAGGGAGAGGCAGTGGTCCACGCGCCCAAGCAGCGCATGGCGACATCTCGCAGTATCCGATGCTCAACCCCCTGAACTCGCCACCATCTCACGGGATCAAAGTCAGGCTGCTCGATCTCTGCATCTCCGACGGGTCCTCCCCAATGACCAGGTGCGGGATACTTGTCGTGGAAGTCCTGCAAAGAACTCCATATGGCAGTCATCTCGTTGCCCTCTCAGCCTCCCGCAATCTGGTTCGCGATGTAATCGAGCGCATTCTCGCTCATGTACTGTCCCTCGCATCAAGGTATCGATGCTGCGGTACTTGGGGTGCAACAGGTGTGCAGCACAATGAATCGGGGTGAGGAGCATATCAGACCTCTCCTTGACTATCTTCTTGATGGGCTCGTGACAAGCCTCGTCAAGAGAATCGATCGACTATGATCCGCAGCCTCTCCGGCAGACCCCACACGTCACCAACCCTGCGCCCGTCAGAATCAACCTGCTGAAGGAGCTCGTAAATGGGCCCCATAATGGTGGCAACGAGCTCCACCTGCTGTCACCACCGCGGATCGCGGAGAAGGCTAAAGCACCTACGTGCGCTGTCCCTCAATGCGGGGAGCCACGCGGTCGTCGCCCAGGCACTGGTGCTAACACAACCATCCAAAAATGCACGCAACTCCTTCATGCGCTTCAACATGATGAAGTTGGTCCCGATTACAGAGCAAACAGTAAGCCTCCTTGTTGGCCAACGCGTTGTTCGTACATATCGCCACCACATGCTAAGCGTCGATCTCTAGAATGAGCTCCCTCCATCTGAGGTACATACCTGCTCCGGTTCGCTCCCTACCAAACATATCCTCGACACGGTACAGGGATGCACCCAACCTCCCTGCAACCAAGTAGTTGCAGAGAGGGCGGTTGGCCTGAGTCGACCAGCCGTCCGTCATGAAAGTGACCCCCTCAGACCATGACTCTCGGTGATACCGCAAGCGCTCATCGAGCTCCGCATACAACAGGGACAAAAGAGTCGTGTGCAGTAACTTAGACCCCGGCTGGTGACGTCGATACGAACCCCTGAACTGACTGAGGTAGACGTCGTGTAAAACCAAATACCACTCCGATCTAGCGACGTTGAATGGGATACCACAACCCACGAAGAATCTGATGTACGCCATGTCGAGGTCGTACTGGATGGGGTGCTCGACCCATCCATCGAGACGAGTCTGGGTCACTCTGGGCACTCGGTGCCGAGCCTGTCTCCGCTCCGCAGGGTCTGCCGCCAGCCCTTCCTCGAGGGACAGGTATGCCCTCATCTCTCGCTCGCTAGAGCATCCTCTCTCTCCACCACTGCTGCTCGTTCAGCGGACCGCCAGCAGCCCCCTCAGGCAAACATCGTCTCCACCACTGCTGCTCGTCCCGCGGACCGCCAACAGCCCCCTTAGGCAAACACCGTCTCCTCCCTGGTGAAGCACCATGCGCCCTCTTGCCCGCCGGATCAAACCGTCTCGCCCGTGCGTGCTCTGCACGCTCTATCTCGTCCCCTCCCCCACGTGAGCCCTCTCCTGCTCCCTCTACCCCTTACGGACCCTCTCCTGCTCCCTCTCCCCCTCCACCAGAAGGGCCCACTGCTCCAGAGGCGCCCGCTCCTCCGAAGGGGCGTGCTCCGTTCTGCCTTACCACTGGTGTCGGACCGTCTCGGTCTACCCGCCCTCGTTCCTGTGCCAAATCAGGCGCAGGGACAAGGGGGGGCTGTCGTGCCACACCGCCAGGCAATCTCCAATTGAGGGGATGCTCGAAATCGAGCTCACCCTCCCTGTCAGCCTCCCGCATACAGACAGGGAACGAACCCTTCAAGGCTATGCCCGCCCTTTGCAACTCCCTAAGAATGTACACTCACTCGTGCGGGCACCTGTCATGCTCGCATGCGGTGTTGAAGTCCTGGCACACCTTGGTCTGGTTGCCGACCCACTGGTGACCATGCAACTTGCAACGTAGCTCGTGATTGCCCTTCGAGTCCGCCCCCGAAGGGCTGATCCACACCTGCCCCTTCTGCACATACTTCCAGATGACATGCTTCAGCCGAGGGTCGTTCTCGAAGCCTTCATAAGGCATGAACTCCGGCATGTGCGCCATGTCGCCCCCCTCCCCCCGCCCCCTCTACCCACCCGGCCCTACAAGCCTGCGACCTGGCGTGTGCGATTGAAGAAACACGGTAATTGACAACGCTGTATGCTCCCCCCGATCGTGACTGAACTAATGCCGACGAAATGCAGAACAGACCTGCACGATCAATCAACCAATCAACAAATCAATGAGGCACGAACTCCGGCGTGCGCGCGCGCGCGCGCGAAAAAGAGAGAGAGAGAGAGAGAGAGAGAGAGAGAGAGAG
>BFEA01000552.1:699855-711842 GCA_003427395.1 Chara braunii | reverse complement strand
CTCTCTCTCTCTCTCTCTCTCTCTCTCTCTCTCTCTCTCTCTCTCTCTCCACGTTTCACCCACCCCACGCCCGCTGCATTTTACTTTTGTTTTTCGTTTCGAATCTCTGTTGTTGTTGTTTTTTTCTGTTTTTTTTCTCTTTTCGTTTTTAATTTTTTGGAATATCAGCGACCGGGCGTTCGTTCGCCCGACCCCCGAAAGTCGCGGCGCGTTAATGACCGCAACTTCGAAAAAACAACGGGGAGGTACTGATGGTTTAAGATTTGGGGTTGGGTACCCCAGTGACTATCGGAGGGATGTTTGACACTACAAAAAGTCGCCACCGTGGAAACCAATCAAGGGAGGAGGCCGCAACAGTGGAAAACGTCGAGGTTACCTTTCCCCGTCGCTCCTACCACCAAGACCACGTATGACAGCCATAAGGAAGGGTTGGCGACCACGCTATTCAGAGCCCGACGATTGAAAATGACCACGTTAAACGTGGCTCGGAGGTGACGTGGCAACAAGGAAATTTAAATGTTCGAGATAAAATTTACCAGGAAGGACTGTTGGTACGAACGTACCGTATCATAACATCTACAACGCTCGATCCTGCCCCCGCATTGTGCATGCGCCCCATGTTATCCGCTAGGCTAGGCGCATGTCTGGGCGATGCAAAGGGGAGCCACTAGCGGGAGAAGTTTCACCCTGATGGGCATGCCTCGAGAGTGTTGGTGGTGCACCTAACTTTTATCATTCTTATAGGACTTACGCTCCTACCTAGGAGCAAGCCCAGTAGGTTTGGAGGTGGACTGACAACCAGTAGACATATGGATCGAGTCTCGGTGTAGAGAGCATCGGCTCCCGCCTTTTTGCAAGTGAGGGAGTCTCCCGGCCATGTCACGCAGGAGTTTAACACAAATAAAAACAAGAGACAATTCGAGACGCAAAATAACCCCACGAGCCGTCGAAACGAGTGGGGTCGCGTCGTTCCGTCGCCGCTCTATCCGGGTGCGCCAAATGTACATTCCACGGTCTTCTACGACATGATAGGTTCTCGCGGGGCATAAGCTTTCCCTCCCTAAGAGGCTATCACCACCCTTAGGGGCGTATCCCTATCGAGCTACTGACCCACGTGCGAAAACTTTTAGATGCAATTGCAGAGGTAGGTCCGCCGAGCGCGTTTGCTCGTTCGCTGTAGTATATATACGCTTGGTTAACACCAAGCGGACCCGAGCGTCGTCCGTTCCTAGGGCGCTGATCTCTTAGGTACGGAGTAAACGTTGGTTGACAAGGACGGTCTCAACTAAGCGTGAAACTACAATTCATCCTAGTCCCTTATACACACAGTCAAACGAAAATTATAGTCATCATACAGATTATATAAAAAAAAAACGATTGTTGTCAGATAAAACGTATAATCATTTATGAAATGATAGCTGGAAGAATACAAACCATCATTTAATACATCCAATAACGCAAGATCGAAATACAATCTGACCATTTGAGGTCGAACACCACAAAAGAATAATACAACTGCCAACAAGAAGTTGGCTACCGACAATAACATTGATGCAGCCGACAAGGTAGTCGGTCTGCCTTAGTTTTGACTTGATGAGACACGTTGCCAAAGTCATTCATTCCAACCTATCGCGGACCTAAGATTCGATGCTCACACATGTCTCCATACTTTCTCAATCTTATTGAATGAGAGACTAGTTGCGAATGATTCTTGGGGCATTACTTGAAGTGTTGCATGTCTCTCCCTCTAGGAGGTGGTCTGGGGTACTCCTCTTCCTCGTCCCAGCACACAACTCGGATCTCAAAAGTCGGACTGTCTTCACCAAATCGGCAAAGTACCCCCCCCATAAAGCGGTCCACTCCGGGTCGATAACAGGGTCGGCTCCTGAAGCAACGAACCCCCACCCCAGATGCTTCATAGAGATAGAAGATGTGTCTACTGCAATTTGCTTTCAAATATCCTCAGTTCTCCTTTATTCAAGGTAACTTGGACGAAACGAAATCGATGGAGATAGAGAATGAGAAACATTTGGACAGATATAGGTAGATAGGGTCATTCAGAATAGAATGGGTCAATCCTCGGGGAAAACCCCAAGTCCATTTGACCTTATCTGCTTTTTTTAAATCAGATTCGATTTACGACATCCACTGAATTAATATTTTTCAGAACAACATGTCTTTTTAACAAGCATGCAGGCGAAAAGTAGAAAGAGGACAATTATTTTCTTCATCTAAAACAGGCATGATCAATCTCCTTTGCAAGCATCCTTCTACCTACATGCACAACATGCAAAGACAACAAGTTCAAGAGAAAACCAGTGCAATCCCATACTCAAGTCAGACCTTTTCATTCACACGCATGACTCGCACAACTTTCCTATATGTTTTCTTTTGAACATTCAAAATGAACAGGGTCAAGCAAAGTGTGAGTTCACGCAGGTGTGAAAGGAAGCCTGAGTCATTCAACTGATCTTGAGTGAAGTTTGAATCGGCTTACTTAAGAAAGCCGAGTAATATGTCAATCAAATTTGAAAAAGACGATCACCTTTGTATTTGAAAATATGCAGCTTGCAGCTCCACAACTTACGCCTGTTCCACTAAACGACGATTGCCCCTTTCTCCAAGTGCTCAAGTGAGCAGAGGTTGGGCCACCACACAACTCAAGCGAGGTAGCCCTGCAAGAGGGTGCCCTCACAATTGAGTTTCCACGTGGTCTCAATAGCCCAACGTCCTGACACAGTCTCAATTGCACCTTGACCACTAGGATACTCCCCAACCAACTGCAAATTCACGCCACCTCCCATCACCATGTCCGCTCACACTAGCCACACCAACATGCCAGTCCCGATCACAACTCACCTAGTCCCAAAACGGTCCCAGATGGTCTCAATGCAGTCCCACACCATCGCCACAATACTGGATGGTTAAGAACTCTAAACCGCTTGCACTGCGAGCCGCAAAAAAAATAAAGGTGACCCCCGACGAAACCCGCAGGTGACGTGAGCCCCATATTTACTTCGCCACGTGCATCCACGCTGCACTTTCTTCATGCCATCGACCCACGCACCACTGCCGCACAATCCCAACCACGCACCAACATCTGTTCAACCTCCATGCCACACTGGGATCCACCATGACTGTCGCGCACCACAAAAACAATAACAGCGGAATTACCGCTTGCCGTGCCGTCAAAATCGGTACCACACCACCGTATCAAAACAATTTAGCAGCAGTTCCCACCGAAGTACCGCTGCTGTGCCAAAATTTTGGCAGCGTAACCTTACAAAAAAAATTGTCACTATCGTGCCGCCAAACGGTCAGCACCTCCCTTTAGGGAGACCTTGAAGCCACCACGCTATTAGTTCGGCAATATCCCCCCATCAAAGTGCCATTGCCGCCACCGCCGTGAAAAACCGGCAGCGCTTTTGCACCACTACCGTTAAAACCAGTGCCGCCGCCTCAAAAATTTGGCAATGCTTCCACGTCATTGCCAAAAACATCACAGCTGCCTCCGAAAAAAATTCAGCAGCGCTCCCGTAGTACGCCAACAAAAATTTATTGTCGCTGTAAAAAATGCGCAGCATCTCTCTATCATTTCTCCAATTATGGTTGCCATGTGCAGGATAACCCCTACACCTTACAAAAAATGGTCGTTGACACCTCGTTGAACGAACAACACCTTCCTAACACTTCACACGGCGCCACATGTCGAGCGCATCGGCTTCCTCCTTTTTCGCAAAGGCGAGAGACCTCTCGGCCATGTTACGCAGAAGAAAACAAAATTCAGAGACAACTCAGGAACGACGCAAAATAATCCCGCGAGACGCCAAGACAGTCACTGGCACATCGTTCCTTCGCCACTCTGGCCGGGTGTGCCAGCTGTACCTCCCACGGTCCCCTACGACAGGATAGGTTCTCGCGGGGCATAAGCTTTCCTTCCCTAAGGGGTTATCACCACCCTTAGGGGCGTATCCCTACCGAGCTATTGACCCATGTGCGAAGGTTTTTAGATGCAATTGCAAAGGTAGGCCAGCCAAAGGCGTTTGTTCATTCGGTGTATTATAGATACGCTTGGTTAACGCCAAGTGGAACCGAGCGTCGTCTGTTCCTTAGAGCGTGAATCTCCTAAGTACGAAGCAGACGTCGGTTTATGAGGATGGTCTCAACCAAGCGTGAAACCCACAACTCAATCATAGTCCTTTAGATATACCGTCAAAAGAAAATTATAACAACCACACATATAATTACATCAATTGGAATCAACCGTAGACGATAGGAACACATATCCAAAAAGATACCTGGAAGAATTTAAATCATCATCTCATACATTCAATACCGCAAGATAAAAAAAAAAAAAAAAACAATCCGACCATCTCAGGTCGAACACCACAAAACAATCATACATCCGCCAACGAGAAGTTGACTTCGACAATAACCACGATGCAACCGACAAGGTCGTCGGTCTGCCTTAGTTTTGACTTGATGCGACGTGTTGCCGAAGTCATTCATTCAACCTACCGCTGACTTAAGACCAGACGAGCTCACACCTATCTCCATACTTTATAATATTTTTGGATGACTGACTGCTTTGTGGATAATTCTTGATTAGAGGTATTGTTTGAAGTGTTGTATATCTCTCCCTCTAGGAAGTGGTTTGGGATACTCCTCCTCCTCGTCTGAGCAGAAGACCCGAATCTGAGAAGTCGGGCCGTCTCCACCGAATCGACAGAGTACCCCCCCCGTAAAACGGTCCACTCAGGGTCGATAACAGGGCCGACTCCTAAAGCAACGAACCCCTGCTCCAAATTCTTCCTAGAGGGATAACATATTCATCCCAAGTAGATTTCATTTGTTCTCCTTTTTCGTAACTTCAAGGTAACTTGGACGAAAAGAATTAGAAGGAGATAGAGAATAAGAATCACTTGGACAGGTACAGACAGATGAGGTTATTCGGGATAAAAAGGGTTATTTCTTGGGAGAGGACTAAGTCCGTTTGACAGTATCTGCTTTATTTGAATCGAATTCATTCTACGAAACACACTGAATTAATCTTCTTCAAAATAGCAAGTTCACTTTGACAGACAGGCATGTGGAAGGTAGAAAGACGACATTTTTTTTTTATCTTTCCCAAATAGGTATAAATCAAACTCCTTTGCAAGCATCCTTCTACCTACGTGTACAACACGCAAAGAAAACAAATTAAAAAAAAAACAGTACAATCTCATACACGAGTCAGACGTTTCCATTCACATGCATGACTCACATAACTTCCCTTTACCTTTTCTTTTCAACATCCAAAACAAACAGGGTCAAGCAAAGTGTGGGGTCACACAGATGTGAAGAGAAGTCTGAGTCTACCAACTGACCTTGAGTGAAACTTGGTCCGGCTCACTCAAGAAGTCGGGTAATATTTCAATCATAAAAAAATAATCGTCGTAGAAAAATATGCGGTTCACAACTCCACAGGTTGTGGCCTTTCTCCTGAGCCACACTCCGCGTCTTCCACCAAGTGTCTGAATGAGCAAAGGCTTGACCATAAAAAGAACTGAAGCGAGATAACCCTCCAGGAGGGCGTTCTCACAATCGAGTTTCCACGTGGTCCCAATGTTCCAGACAATCCCAATGCACTTCACAAAATATCCGTCCCCCCAACCAATCGCAAGTCCACACCGCCTCCAATCACCCTGTCCGCTCGCAATAGCCACACCAACATGCCGGTCCTGATCACAACAACTAGTCCCACTTAGTCCCAAATGGACCCAAATGGTTCCAAGGCAGTCCCACACCATCGCCTGCGAGACATGGCCGGGAGGGTTCCCGACCTTGCAAAAAAGGCGGGAGCTGATGTGTTGTCGAGCGCATCGGTCCCGCAGGGGGACCCTCCCAGCCGTGTCACACATAATTTTGCAGGACTTCATCGTGGAGCGCGGTTGGCCGCTCCGACCGAGTGCGTCAGCCGTACCTCTCATGAGCCCCTACGACAGGACAGGGTAACGTAAGGCACTACTTACGTCCACCCACGGGAGCTGTCACCATCCCTTGAGTGGGCGTATCCCCGCCGAGCTACTGAACCACGTGCGAAAACTTTTCGTATGCAATCACTGAGGTGGCTCGACCGAGGGCGTTTCTCGTTCGCTGTAGCATAGGGGGTACGAGCGGTCAAACGCCCCTTAATCGGACCCGTACGTGAATCGATGCATTGGGGGGCTGAGGTCCCAAGTACGACTCGTCGTCGGTCGACTATGACGCAATCCACACACCACGCGTTACACCATTATAAAACTTAAAAAAAAAAAAAAATCCTACTCTCTTTTGTGTCCGACCCATAACCTTTTAACACGGTAATCGATTAGGCGTCAAGCGCGAGACTTAAGATAAAACCACGTCGGCGCTGGGCCTTTCTCATATCGACTAGCAATGCAAGCATACACAAGCAGTCGCAACCATGGAGTACTATGTAGTACCCATTGTAATCATGCGACCCTCGATAATCTCAGGGGTCAGATTTCGACACTCAAGTGTCGGCTGACACGCGTCTTGAGGGGTTAATCTCTCAACGCTAGACAACCGCCAAGGTGGTTGATCACCACACCCTCTTCTGCATCCTGCGGAGAGCGGGTGGTACACAGGTTCAAACCCGTGGTGGCAGTCAACTCTCTCGGTCTTGGAAACGATCTCCATTATTCAGGGTCTGGAGAGAAATCAAGGGGTTTGACTTTAACGGCTGTCACAGACTATAACGTCCAACCAAAATAATTCCAAAGAGTAAGAGGTAAAAAGTGAGTTTCCCTTTTCTCTCGGCATAGTCTGTTTAACTCTTGCGCGCGGTCACAACATGCCGTACGAACATTGAATGTTTGCGCGTAAGCGAGAGCTTATACATATACGCATATAAGAGGTTGTGAAATACGAGACTATCACTTTTCATAACCACTGTAGGGTTCCCTTTAGCCATTATAACCATGTTGAGTAAGGATAGCCCAGATAGTCAAGCAAAAGTTTGTGTGGTATTTAAACGATCACTCTCACATCAGTTGTGTGGCTTGTCCATCCGCATTTAGACAATACTCAGACTATTACCGATCTTATAAGCATACCTGCAATCACACAAAGTTCAAACAACAACAGGACACATGCTAAGGGGGTCAACTTTACTGCATTTCTGTGACTCACACCCTGCCTTGTGCATACAAGCTCCAACCAATTTCCACCATCCCTCAAATAAAGGTACTCAGTCTTTTAAAAATGACCACTTAAAAAAAAAATTGGGTGAAAACCCTAAGAAACATAAAAGTTCACAAGAGTCAAGGCCTTAGGTTGAGATGCAGGAGCAGGGAAGTTGTATCGTAAACCAACGAATCAGCAACCGACATGTTATTAGTGATAAAAGAAGATGATGCTCTTTAGGATCAGGCCGAACGAGTCAAGCCTTCACTCAAATTCGCAGTCATGTATCACAGTACAAACTAAAGAGAGACACTACTACGTTTGAGCCAAATGGAGAACGTGCTCCATCTCGTAGCCTAGCTCCTCTACGAGCTTTCTTCCTCACTTTCTTTCACTAATTTCTAGAAACCCCTCAAAATTCCGGCAGCATTTCCCCTAGACAGGGCTGATTGTCAATTTCTTCTTAGCAGAAAGTAATTTAACTCTCCAAACTTTGCAAAATTTCGGCAGCGCTTCCTGTAGGAAAAGTGTCTTTTCATAATTTTCAGGTGTCCAAAATTTAACTCCTTCAGATTTGTAAAAATTTCGAAGGCGCTTCCCGTAGGAACAGGAGACTGTCAAGATTTATACAAAGCTGAAAATGCAAAGACAAAACACAACTATACTTGGGACCAACTCCCGACACTTACCTTATAATTAGAACTGAAGATAGTCAGCACAATCCCTTATTGAGGAAGACGTCGTGAGATAACACCGATCCTAACTCCTAGTAAGGTCAGTCCTATCTTATCCCAAGTTTCCTTCCCATCATCCATCTCTCCTACCTACAGCTCCAACACTCAGCGAGCATCTAAAGCAACTCACCTATTAAAAGAAAAGTCCCCAGAGATAGCCCCAAAATATTCACACAAGTGAGTGTGACAACATCTCTTGCCAACCCTCAGGTTCCTTTCCAGATCGCATAAATCGTTCAAAAACCCTTATTATTCCCTTTTACCCTTCCTTACATAAGACATAGGGTCAACCAACCCAACTTATGGATGTGACTGACCTGCCAGTTTATATGACTACGCCACACCAACTTATGGTGTCATAGTCTCATAGCACAAGTATACGTAGGGCATATGACCAAATCACACCAACTTATGGTGTGACCAGTTTCTGCCTAGACGATTGACATAAGGCGTATGACCGGGCCGCACCAACTTATGGTGAGGCTGGTCAGCCTGAACGCTCGGCATACACAAAGAATCGAACCTCCTCAACTTATGAGGGGTCAACCTTAGCCTGAACAAACGACAAAAGGCATATGACTAGAACACACCAACTTATGATGCGCCTAACCAACCCAAACAATGACATATGGCGCAGAACTAGGCTACCCAACTTATGAGTAGTCCAGCCCAGCCTAAACAAAACCATACTATGCGCGAATGACCGAACAACCCGCAACTTATCCGTTCGTCCAGCCTTCGCAATACAACTATGTCCAACGAATAAACATAAAGCATAGAACTCACCACACCAACTTATGATGTGATTAACCTCTGCCTGAATGAGTGACATAAGGCGTATGAACGGGCTGCACAAACTTATGGTGAGGTTGGTCAGTCTAAACCTTCGGCATATACAAATAACTGAGCCACCTTAACTTATGATGGGTCCAACATCTGCCTAAACAAACGACGAAAGGCATATGATCAGGACACACCAACTTATGATGTACCTAGCCAGCCCACACGATGACATATAGCGTAGAACTAGGCTACTCAAATTATGAGTAGTCTAGCCCGTCTAAACAAGCAACAAGCGCGTGTGACTGAACAACCTGCAACTTATGCGCTCGCTCAGCCTCCGCAACACAACTACATTCAATAAATAAAGTTACAAGTTTTTTCTGTCTTCAGACGAGTGGTCATGTCACCTCAACTTATGAGGATCCCCACCCAAACATCGGTTATGTTTAGAAAAAGAAATAGCCAAGCTTTATATATCTCTCCGCTTTTTGTGTTATCAGGGGCATAGGACCAACTACCCAACTTATGGATAAGTCGGTCTGCCCAAAGTTACCACTCAATTTTGTACTCTGAATCTTATTTTTCTCCTCTGCTTTATCTGCTACGGGCTTATATGGCTAGATCTCCCAACTTATGGCGTCCAGCCTGCCAATGATATACATAGTATATAGTTATATCAAATTATATACTCGGGTTCCACTTATGTTCGAGGCTCATGACTGGTCACACCAACTTATGGTGTGACTAGCCTGCCAAAACAAGTTAACATAAGGCTTAGGACTGATCCACACCAACTTATGATGTGGTCAGTTTCTGCCTAGACAATTGACATAAGGCGTATGACCGGGCCGCACTAACTTATGGTGAGGCTGGTCAGCCTGAACATTTGGCATACACAAGGAACTGAACCACCTCAACTTATGAGGGGTCCAGGCTTTGCCTGAACAAACGACGAAAGGCATATAACTAGACCACACCACACAAAGACATATAGCGTAGAACCAGGCTACTCAACTTATGAGTAGTCTAGCTCCGCTTAAACAAGAAACAGGTGTGTGTGGCCGAACAACCCGCAACTTATGCATTCGCCCGGCCTCCGCCACATGACAACAAATAATCTCACGATCTCATTCTGTCTGAATTCACACAGATAATCTGACTTTATCATACGTACTTTCCAATTTTACCTTTCAGATCATGTCCTGAATTCAAAACAAATAAAAGCAATTAGTTTTCTCAGTCACACTTACAGGCACACAATAGCAAAAGGTAATACAGTTTAAGGGAAGGGAACGCAAGCGTAAAACGAGCATTATACCTGAGTGTTCCCTGCCTCCAGAACCCCGACTGGGCTCCGACAGAGCTCCCGCAATTGGTAGGTGGACCTCCCACAAGGTCTTGTTGAGGTCCTACGGGTTGCAATCCCGCCTGTCGCGTTCCTTTCATAACCTTAGACTATACTTAGAGTAAGAAAGGCAAAAGGAGGGGTTTCAGACGGTCGAGATACAAGAGAGGGACTGACTCAACTCGCATGAGAGAGCCTTGTTATCTTCAATCTCCTGAGGGCCCCGCAATGATGGTCAAAAGAATGCAGTGGACCCGACCGAACCACGACTAAAATGCAAGTAGCAACCTCTTGACAGTCTCTCAAGTCGCAGCAGTAACCCGTCCGCAAGCCTGATCACACTCTTACGCCACTTCGCCTCAGCGTCTAACCAATTTGTAACCATGCAACTTAGAATAGCTACGTTCGAATAAAACACACCCTTGTGCTTTATTTAGTATGTAATCAAAATGCGGCAACCCATTGAAACTGTGCGCAGCAACCAGGTTCCCTGACAGCGTATAGCACCTAACACAGATGTCACGACGCCGCACTTTAACAATACACAGCAGTGCATACCCAACTATGTACAGAATACAGCGCACAACAATGTACTCAGTGATATGCACAACACTGCACAATGGAACCCCCAATGCTCAGCAAGCTCATTAGTACTGGTAAGGAAAAATGACACCCACAGCAGTTGCTCATACCAACCAAACAGATTGATAAGGCCAAGCAACAACTCCACAGGCGCAATTTACTGTAACAACAAGTTGGGTTGTTCTACACGTACAATGTCGTACAGTCAGATGCTCTGCGCGGTTCAGTAGTAAATGGGAACACATCGAAATAAGGCGTGCACAGCTAGGCTGCATCACGTAGTAGTCGTGTGGCAAGGTGCTCAGCAAGTGCCCTGCGCAAGTCAGTGGGTACAGCAAAAGCACGACATTTGTGCACTACCACCCCAACGATATACCGCAACTCACAGTGCTGCGCAGCAGAAGCTCGACGGAAAGTCCAACATGCATTATATGTGTATAAAATGAGCGCAACAAGGTCCAACGACCGACAGTAAGTACTACCCGCCTATTGTATAACCTGAAGTTGTAAAACTACCGAACTCCTCAACCAACCCTATGCATGAATCAGACCACCGCCCCCCCTGGTCCTGATGACCGCGAGGACCTCCTTGATGAAGGTGATGATAACCACCTTGAACCACCGTACCCCGATTATGGGGTTTGTTCACCACTGTGCAAAATGAGAATGAATTTTCTGTCTAACTGTCGATACATGCATCACCTCCTTAACACCGAGGCCCCCTCTCTTCACTCACTCCGCACCACTGATTTTATCGATCAGGTAAGTATCTCTTCTCTTTTTTTTTCCTACTGACTCCCTTCTTCGTCCCACCCCTTTTCTCTCTCTTGCGAAGTACAGGCTGCACCCACTGGCAACCACTCATCAGCGATAACGAAAGAAGAACTCGAGAATGAACCTTTCGTTGGATCATGGAAGATACGCCCTGGGTGAGCACGGCATATACGGGCAGCAGGAAGGTAAGAACTTCGACTCAGATCATAATCACCACCTGTAATGGCAACAAAACCTCCAAGATCACTACAACGAGCACCCCAGACGCAACTCTGCTCCTGTGTTCGTCAAATGCACTTAATGAAAATGAACCTCCCACTAGATAGGAGAAGGTATACCATAGATTGTCGCGTTTTACTGTCGAGCCCATCACTGGTCAATATTGCCAATGAATCATATACTAATTTATGGAAAGATGAGTTTGCTCGAAATTGTCGTGCTGCTTTTGTCCGCTTTCCGGTAAAGTAAGGATGAATCTTCTGCTAAATTATGGGAAGGTACATCACTACCTCCACGTTTCTCCCATGTGATGCTGCCAATTAAATACCTCTCTCTCTCTCTCTCTCTCTCTCTCTCTCTCTCTCTCTCTCTCTCTCTCTCTC
>BFEA01000552.1:665864-676757 GCA_003427395.1 Chara braunii | reverse complement strand
GTAGATGCGTCAATCCACACTCTAAAAACGTGACGAGGACATGAGAGTGAGAGACAGAAAGAGAAATTTCGGAAGTTCTAATTCCTCTTTGTATATGTTTCGGTTTCCTCCTGTCATTGCTTTTCGTTTATGTTTTTTGTCTTTCGATGCCCTTCTCCTATTTTCTTTTTCTTCAGCGTTTGGCGGTCAATGACGGGTCTTTGATGAACATTTGTTGCGAACCGACGGTATCGGGATGATGACGTGGCAAACAGCGACGACTCGGAACTTTACTAACGTTCATGTTGCGGAAATAAGCAGGGGCCCGGGAAGGGAGAGGTGGGAGGGCGCGGGCCGTGGGCAGTGCCCTCCTCTTCGTACGTCCTCGTCAACACGATGTCCGAATACGTCATACCACCACCGTGGATGCCACGTGGCATGCCCAGGGGCTGTGGTTAGTTGGAGGACAGAACAAGGGAGATTTTGCCAGGGCCGGGGAGAGGAGTCGTCCGTGCTGTCAAATGAGACAACGACGGCAGCAGTGGCAGGTACGAGGGGAAAACGTACAAAGCACATTGTTGGTCATGCTGTTTTTCGCAGCAGGGGGACACGTGGCAGTGTTTTGCAGCAACCGACGCTGGTACTCGGGAAGGAACGGCTGCGAGGGGAGGCTGTGCCGCCTTCGTCTTTGTGTGAAATGGCAACTGAGTTGGGGGCCAAGGCTGTGATCCTGGTGAAGTGGGATGGACGAGGTTGGAGCGGACTGAAAGCAACAAGTGGCAGCAGAAGCAGGCCCATTGGCGGCGGCGGCCTCGTGATGCCTTCGGCGGTTGCCTCCTCTTCTTCTTTGGACCAAGGATCATCGGTCTCTGTCCTCGTTGGGAAGCAGCAGTCGTCTTCGTCATCATCGCTGTCATCACCAGTAGTCAAGCCAATAAGACAAGGAGCATCCATGACGAGCACGTTGAGTACAGGTGGAGGAAGAGAGTGGAGCGGAGGCGGCGAGGGGGATGTAACGATGAAGAAGATCGACAGTGGAAAGGAATCGCCACATGCCAGGACAGTGTCTCAGGCAGAAAGGCGGCAAATAGCGACGATTCACGCGCCGGCAGAGACGCGTGCGCGGATGTCGTTGGCGGAGTTATCCAGAAACGACCAGGCGTTCCTATACTTAGGGTTTATTGCTTGTGTGACAAGTGGCGCCTTGTCAGCGATGCTGTTTGCGGCAATTCCAACTTTATTAGCGATGA
The DNA here is from genome assembly GCA_003427395.1 of Chara braunii. Lineage (NCBI taxonomy): Eukaryota > Viridiplantae > Streptophyta > Charophyceae > Charales > Characeae > Chara > Chara braunii. Next base: position 675,528 of record BFEA01000552.1, on the reverse strand, counting down.
AGAAGGCAGCAGAGGCAATGGAGAAGTTAGCAGACACAGCAAGGGAGGAATTGCCAGGAACTATGGCGGCCATCAGATTATCAGGAATGGAGATAAGCGATCTGACGATGGAACTTAGCGACTTAAGCCAGGAAATAGGCGATGGGGTGCGGAGTTCCGCGCGGGCAGTACAAGCGGCGGAAGACGGGTTGAAACGGGTGGGGAGCTACGCTTCTGCTCAAACGATTGCGCTGCTGCAGGAGCGGGCAAGCATTCCCGTCACAGCCGTCAAGCCGGCGGCGGCGCGGGCGGCGGACAACACACGGCAAGCGATCATGCAGGCGCGGAAGGCAGTGCAAGATCTGGCCACCGTTCGTCGATTGACAGGATGGCTGGCGAATCGGAGGGGCGGGGATGAAGGGAAAGGGATGGGAGGAGGAGGTGGTGGTGGGGCAGGGAGTGGCACAGCTGTAGCATCGTCGGCAGCAGGGAAGGGGGCGGATTTTTCTGCGGAGGAGAGTAGTGAGACTGCCGCAGGGACTAATAATAATAGGTCGTCGTCTCATAAGCATCAGCATCATCAGCAACCGCAGCAGCAGATGAAGGATGGGAGCACGGATCGACCTCCCAACGGAAAAGACTCGGTGGCAAAGTGAACAATGGAGATGTAATTTCAGAAAGGTACATAAAAGTGGAGAATCGAAATATGGGAAAGGCGAGAAAAGCACAGAGAATGTGGAAACGGAAAACAAACCATGATGTGGTGGATGTTTCTACTTCAGCTTTCCAAATCCGATGGAACGGGCAATGGTTGCACAGGTGTCTTTTCCAATTTGATTGGAAGTTTCCATAAAAGTGTGATGCTTAGGGGAGTCCGGGGGGTGGGGCACCCCACAGACACACACAGAGAGAGAGAGAGAGAGAGAGAGAGAGAGAGAGAGAGAGAGAGAGAGAGAGAGAGAGAGAGAGAGTAGCGTGTGTGTGTGTGTGTGTGTGTGTGTGAGAGAGAGAGAGAGAGAGAGAGAGAGAGAGAGAGAGAGAGAGAGAGATGCAGTTGCGACATGAGCATGGAGAAAACCTTGAGAGAGGGACTATNGAGAGAGAGAGAGAGAGAGAGAGAGAGAGAGAGAGAGAGAGAGAGAGAGAGAGAGAGAGAGAGAGAGAGAGAGAGAGAGAGAGAGAGAGCTGGAGATCATTAAGGCAGGAGGAAGGGGAGAGCACTGTATTATATGAAAGGAGAGTCCGGTTGTTGACCTCATCAACGTATAGGAAAGGTGTGCTCATTTCCTTTGCATCAGTGGCCATCGGCTGGAACAGTGAACCGAGGACTTGGTGCTGGTTCCAGTCATTGATTACTTGATTGAATGATCTAGTTGACTGATTGATCGAGCGTGTGAGTTTGGTTGATTGGTTTCAATCCATTGACCGGTCGATTGGCATGTGTGTTTGGGGAGAGGGCTGGAGGGCATGACAAACGATGGAGTAGTGGAATCGGGGATCTAGGGGAGTAGTATGCCGACCAGTGAAGGGGTGGAGGTAAGGGGGAAGAAGGAGCAGTTGTATAGACAGGTGGATGGATAGGTGGACGGACAGCGAGATGCAACTTGGGAGGATTACGTGGTGATACTGTTGGGTGAAAGCGAAGCAGAGGTTAAAGCATCACAGCGGCAAAGACTGAACTCTTGGTTTTTGAATGGCAACAGTGTGCTCAGTGATAATGTTCTTGGCAGTAACCTCGAGCTCAGTAGGGGTCCACCCCTATGCAATATGGGGTTGGCTGTACTTAAACCACTAGTACCTCTGAACCTCTTTTTTCCAACGCGCAATTTCGCCTTGCCTAAATATGGAACTACGGTTCATGCATCAGCAACTAGTTATAACTGGGGTATGTATCAGGGGGCCGGGGGGTGCGGGGAAATAAGTTCTTGCATTAAATGAGGTTTGACCTTTTTTTTTTTTTTTTAAACGCGACTGCCTGGAGATATCCATTGTCAAAGTGAATGGCCCCAGGCAATTCAGAATTATTCGATTGTGTTCATCTAGTTCATCTGGATTCGAACTCAGGTCTGTATTTTAACAATTCATGGGCGTATCAATTGAGCTATCCTCAACAGACTTATGTGTGTATTATTAAGACTAGCTTAGCGCCCGCAGTGCGGGCGATGCGGGCTACGCCAGCGTTAAAAAACACAGCAAAGATCAGTTTAAATTTAAGTACACACGCAGACTCAAATGGACATGTAGAGCAGAACATGTACTCAAAACAGCTCGAACTAACTCAAACAGGCTGTTTTGAGAACATGTTGAGTATATGGTCTCTGCACGTGGCAAAATGGGAGGTTGGGAGAGACATGTGGCACAAGAGAGGAAGGGTAAAAAACACTGCTGCCATAGCCGGCGGAAACTGAGGTCGCATCGTTAGCTTATCCAAAAGATGAAGAGGAGCAGGAGCAAAACCCAACGTTCATGCGCATTTCTTAAACAAAAACAATATATTCTAACAAATACTTGAGAATATATATTCTTCTTTTTATTTTTTCAAATTGCGGCACCCCCCTTACCCTGTCGGACTGGGATCCATGTCTTGCTTCAGCATACGGAATACCTCAGCAACTACTTTCATGAAAAGAAAAATACATATATTGTTTATGGATTGCGAAACGCTATGTTCATGTGCATTTCCTAAAACCAAAACAACAAATTCTATCAAATACTTGAGAACGTGCATTTTTTTCTTGTTTTTTCCGGCTCACGGATTGAAAAAATGAAAAGGTCAAGGCTTAGGTCTGGTTCTATGATTGGGCCTTGCGCCTGAATCTTGGGCATGGTGGTTTCCAATAAGTGCCAAAAAAAAACAAGAAGATGCATGGGCTTGAATCCTGAACGAGGGCCTTGGCGTGGGTATGGGCCTGTGTCTTGGACCTGCAAATTTGGCAGGGCTCTGGGTTTTACGAAGGAGCGTTTCTTCCATGAGAATCTTTCTCGGTTCGTGGGAAGATTCATTCCTTTTGCATGGAAAGAAATGCGCCGGGAGGGGGACACAAACACGTGCACTCTCAGAGAGAGAGAGAGAGAGAGAGAGAGAGAGAGATTTGTCGCGGGGTGCAATGCGCGCCATATTTTTCTCTCTCTCTCTCTCTCTCTCTCTCTCTCTCTCTCTCTCTCTCTCTCTCTCTCTCTCTCTCTCTCTAGTGCGAGAGAGCGCGCGCACGCGTTTATGAATGTTACAATGAGAGGAAGATTCTCTCTCTCTCTCTCTCTCTCTCTCTCTCTCTCTCTCTCTCTCTCTCTCTCTCTCGCGCGCGCGCGCGCGCGCGCGTGCGCGAGTTCGTGACCATTGTAATGAGAATGATTTTTTTGCAACACAACAAGATTCATTCTTCTCTGTGATAGACTGCCATCCCGAGCGGTCCGTCAAGATCAATATGAAGGGATGAGGATGGGGGAGATGGAGATGGAGTTGGAAAGGACAGCGCAACTCCAACGCAGATTCGAAATGCATGAACTCCAAACTGTACAAGTGAAGCCTGACTGAAACAGTCTGCAGTTGGGGTATACCCCAAGGGGACTGATTGGACTGGATTGGACTGGCGTGGTACCGACAGTGGTACTGGGCAGGACTGGACTGGACTCGATGAGCACATGGCCTGGTCCCACGGGTTGAACAGGCAAAATAGCCAGAAATCCCTTGACTCTAGGCCAAGGCAGCTGGAGGCACGTTGCACGATCAACAAACCTGTATTGGATCGCGAGTGTCATAAACACGCCTTTGCAAAAGCAGCGGAACTCAGCAAACAATAATACTGAGAATCTAGGATGCGGAGCAAGCTCCATACGGACTTTCGCGCGATGCAGCGTAAGCTACATAATGTCATAGCAAAATGATATATCTGTTTTTCACATCCTAGCTAACAACAGGAAATTAAATGTAGTAGGGTACAACTCTGAAGTCCTAGAGGCAATTACCTCAGTGTTGAAAGGAAAGGATAACAACATGTGGTACGATAATGTCATGTCGCTGAACCACTAAGAGTGGGATGGTCTCAGGAGGGGGTGAATGCAGCCTAAGAATAGAAACTCCTAAGGGCAGTCAAACAGAATATGGGATGGGTCATCAGGCTTAGGGCGAAGGAATGGTAGCGAAACAAAACCAATGACCCTAACAAATAGACCATCAAGGCGGGTAATGCTCGACAAAAGGGTGACACCATGCAGTGCCGACAATGAAAGGGGAGTTTGGTACAGGGTGGAGATATGTAACTGAAGGCATGCAATGATAAGCACTAGGGTGATAAGGGTAGTGGGTGAGGGAAAAATCCACACAACTCACCGATTATGGAGGAAGCCAAATTTGGGAGTAGGGGAGCTAAGATAATGTTACGGTCCCAATGCCTATGGGATATCATATATTGTGATATCCCTGTGGCTGGCGAAAGGGCGTGGTTGTACGCAATCTCCGTGTGGGCTAAGTGTAAGTCTCACTGCTGGTCATCCCTAATAAACTTTCGGATGATATTGCCGAGAGTTTTTATTGGTGACCTCAGTCTGACCATCCGTCTGAGCGTGGTACGACTACGAAAAGCAGAGTTGAGATTTGTACACCTCGTCAGAATGTGTTAGTAAAGCGCGGGTCACGGTCGGAGATGATGCTCTGAGGTAAGCCACGATCTCTCATGACTCGGTCGAAGACGATGTTGGTGACCTCACGAGCACTAATGCGAAAGCGACATGGGACAAAATGTGCACGCTTCGTGAAGCGATTGATGACGACCAAGATAGCATCATGACCGCGCTCAGTGGGAGGGCGGAGGGGACCAACAAAATCCATCGAGATGGACTGCCAACCACCCTCAAGTATGAGTAGAGGTTGAAGTAACTCGTACGGAAGGTGGTTCACACTGTTCACCTCCTGGCAAGTAGAACACTGTTGAACGTAAGCTTTGACGAAGGCCTTGGACTTGGGCCAACCATATAGGCAGCAAACACGGGCCAACGTTTTGTGGAAGTTCATATGACTGACAACTGTCTGGTCATGGAACTTTGTTACGGCATGGACCGCGAAGCTGTCAAGTGGAAGGAATGCATATACGGTGTTTGAGCTGACCAGATCTATCATGCCAATATATTAGACCGTTCTCACCGAGAGAGTATGAAGGAATGGTCTTGCCACTCCGCAGTGTCAAGTGTGAATGTCGCGATAATCCAAAGAGTGGCGGTACTAAGTGCGATATACATCGATCACCAATTGATCAACGGTGATGATCGAGATGGCAGCAAGGTGGATGGGTTCCTGATTGTGGTCAGGGCAGAGGGACAAGGCATCAAGAATGTGGTTCGTTTCACACTTGATACGTTGAGCGGTGAAACTGAACTCGGATAAATCACGCCACCAGCGTGCGTGTAGAGGGGAACGTTTGGTCTTCGTGAGGAAAGTCTGGACAAACAAGTTGTCTGTGCGGACGCCCCATGCAAATAATGGCAACAGTGTCGGGTAGCATAAATTACAGCGAGAACTTCATGTTCATCGGCAGTGTAGTTTATCTCGGTAGACAGTAGCTGATAGGAGTAGAAGGCGATCGGGCAATCCCAACACGGACCTCGACAGTCCCATCCTCCATCATGGTCGGGGAGTAAGTGATGGGATTACTGTTAGTAGAGATTAGTGGTGGAAGGATAGGCGTCAGTCGAGAAGCAGTGTCAGTAAGATTGGGGGGGAAGTAGGGAACATGGGGATACGGGGAATGAGGAGGAGTGAGAAACATTTGAAAAAGTGTTTGAGCAAAATCTGACACATCGGTGGTATCTATGAAAGGACGATCAAAATCGGGGAGGCGAAGAGCGGACGCACAAGTCACTATTTTTTTTAGGGCACGAAAAGTATCATCGTAGAGAGTGGAGGTTAGGACGTAGGTCCCCTGATGAAGTTACTATAGTAACTAATAAGGCCTAGGAGAATACGAAAATGCTTGACGGATTTGGGGACGGACCACTCCGCGATAGCAGTGATCTTCACGTCGTCCATGTGGAGACCCTGGTCAGACACATGGTGTCTTAAAAAATTCACTTTGCGTTGGACAAAGCGACACTTACTTAGTTTGGCATAGAAGTCATGCTTCCGTAAACTGTGTGTCCGATTTTGAATTCAACGCGCGTTCCGCGTTGAATTCGCGTTAAACTCTCGTTCAAATGCGCATTGCACGCGAATTAACGGGGTCCGCGATGGTTTTTTTTCCTAGGCTAAAAATTATCCAAAAATAAAATAAAAAATATGAAGGTGTAGGTGTTTTTAAGGATTACAGCCTTCTATTTTTATTTTTATTTTTTGAGCTTTGAATACATTTAAAAAAAATCAAAAACATAAGCACACTAAAAAAAACAAAAACAAGAAATGACGTGAGTCGTTTTTTTTAGGTTTCACAGAGATTTTTTTAAGGGCTAAAACAAAAAAATATATATATAGGGTTGTAGATCTTTCAAAGATGTACAACAATATATATATATATATTTTTTAACTTCGTGTATTTTTAAAAAAATCAAAACCATAAACAACATATTATTTGGCCTACATTGCTTAGGTAATCCTGCTGGGTAGACTCCCTGATTTGGGCCTGTAAAAGATTGCATAAGCCTGGAGCATGGTCCCATTAGCAGTCCGATAGGAGTGTGGCCTATCCAGTGTGACACTAAGTGGCAGCGGGCTGACAGGTTCATTACGAATTTATGGGCTGAGAAAAGAGGAGAAAAGCAGAAGAAGAAAAAAAAAAAAAACGAGACCTGCCACTGGAAATCACGGCAGAGTGCTTCCCAGCCATGATCTGATGGTGGTGGTTGCAACAACAATAAGCAAAGTAACTGCCACATTTTCGGGTCAATCGGAACAAAGTAACTGCCACATTTTCGGGCAAAAAAAAAACAACAGATTCCTGCCACATGCAAAAAAAAAAACAGAGACTAGTCCGCCTCCGCTTCAATTAGGGCTGGGAGGTTGACCCATCCCTGATGCTTGTCACTGCTGTCTGGTCCAAGTTGCCCTCAATACTGGTAGGGTGATGAACCTGAGTGTTAGTCACACTGAGGTAGGATAGTAGGGACAGGGGGTGTGCTGGGAGTATTAACGTGGGGATGGGTAGGGTAGGTGGCTATCCTGTCAGGACAACCATTAGCTGCTGCTACCAGCAATCACCCCGGGTTTGGTCCTTGGCCTCTACAACACCTTGGGCTTTCAAAAAAAAAAAAAAAAAAAAAAAAATGGATCTTCTGCTAGAACGTGGAATAATGCACCCCATATGTTTTGTCTTCTGTGCATGTGGTGAGTAGAAGCCCTTAGGGCCAATGCACGTATTCCTAAGAAAAGAGAAACGAGAAAACAAAAGAAAAATGAAAAAACAAAAAGGAAAACAGAAAACAAAAGAAAAACGAGAAAAAAAAAAAACAAAAAAAAAACAGACAATTAGTGACCCATAACTGTGATCAGTGTGATGCACAGACCTGAATTTGAATCCAAATTATATATTCTAGGCCCACGCAGACAGAACACACAAGTCCAATGTCCATCTCTACTCCACGAGGGGTCCTTGCTAATATGTAGGGGCTCTTCGGAAATGAGACTGGACTAATAGATTGGAGCATTTCGTAAAAAAAAAAAAAAAAAGGACTTGCACCTACATGCACACACGGGGAACCTCTTGCAGTTTGATTTTCAAAAGGGAGGGGCATGTTTCGCCACCCCACCCTGTTAACAGGGGTCAATTTTTTTTATTTTTTTTTCTGTTTTTTGTGTTTGGGCGTGTAGGGCCACGTGTCCGAGGCCCAACGCGCCAATTCCGTTTTTCGGAATTCAACCAGACACCCCCGTTTTTGCGTTAAACGCGATTCAGCGGGGGTCCAAGAGCCCGTTAAATGGAAGTTCGGGCGTTGAATTTTAACCGTTCTCCGTTCGAAAGATACATAGTCCGTAAGCGATGTAGGACATCACAGAGGTGTCTGAGATGGTCTTTAAGATATCGCTGTAGGCCAAAATGTCGTCTAGGTATACGAGAACATACTCTTTAAGGATGTCGCTTAAGATAGCATTCATCGTCGTCTGGGAGATGATGGGTGCATTGGTGAGGCAAAATGGCATCACTGTGAATTCGTAGTGGCTGAAGTGCGATCGGAAGAAGGTCTTCGGCTGTGTGTCCGATTTTGAATTCAACGCGGGTTCCGCATTGAAAAATTCAACGTGCGTTGAATTCACGTTAAACTCCCGATCAAACGCGAGTTGGACGCGAATTAACGGGGTCCGCGAATATTTTTTTCGTGGGTTAAAAATTATCCAAAAAAACAAAAACAAAAATGGGGTTGTAGTTTTTTTTAAGGACTACCACCCTATATTTTTATTTGTATTTTTTAATATCTAAACATATTTTTGAAAAATCAAAAACATAAACACACAATGAAAAAAATAAAAACTAAAATGAAATGAGTATTTTTTTTTTGGGTTTCACACATAGTTTTTAAGGGCTAAAACAAAAACAAAAAAATAAATAAAAAATATAAGGTTGTTGATCTTTCAAAGATGTACAACATTTTTTTTTTTTTTTTTTTTTTTTTATAGAATTTCGTGTATTTAAAAAAAAATCAAAACCATAAAAAACAAATAAAAAAAAGGGAAAAAAGACACACACACACATAATTGGGCCTGTAGCAGATTGCATGAGTCTGGCGTCCGAAGTTCCCGTACGACATGGTTCATCCGCCTCCGCTTCTATTAGGGCTGGGATGTTGGCCCAACCCTGGTGCTTGTCACTGCTGTGTGGTCCAAGTTGCCCTCAATACTGGTAGGGTGATGGTCCTCAGTGCTGGTCACACTGAGGTAGGATAGTAGGGACAGGGGGTGCCTCCCAGCCGTGTTGGTTGAAGATCTTACTGATACACACTGGGAGGATCCAGCTGACTATCTCAGTTGGTTGGCATCGAGAGTGCCATAGGCGGGGATTGAACCCACAACCTCCTGAATGCCACTTGCATGCCTAACCAACTGAGCTAGGCCGCTGGACAGAGCCCAGATTCTTGGATCGCAAGAGGGTAAAAAAAAAAAAAAAAAACTGAAAAACGAATAGCAAGTTACTGAGGGTTGTACCGCCCTGCTAACGAGGCATGGCAGTCCGTTCTAGATTTCGTTACTTGGTAACAAACAACAGAATGCTTGGATACTGTATTTCTGGGAAGATGCAGTAGAAGAGGGAAAAAAAAAAAACCACCCAAATCGCCCGCCCAAACCCATATCGCCCGCCCCCAGTTTTCAACAGGAAAAAACTTTATCCCTCAAAAGGAAAACAATGGACGCACGCCAACAATCATGCACACACACACACACACACACACACACACACACAACTACAAACACACACATACACAAACACACGCGCATACATTCATATTCATGCACAGACACACTCTCACGCGCAGGTACACACAGACACATATACGCGCACGCACAACACACCTACATACACATAACTGGTGTGTTGGGGGTTGGGGGATGTGGGGGCGGATGGCTTAGAGGGCTTCCGAGTTGGTTTGGGGACTGGTGCCGGGGGGTTGGCGAGCGGCGGGTGGCAGGCCGGTCGGTGTTGGTCTCATTCGGTGGTTTAAGAGGTGCTTCAGGTTTTTTTTTTTTTTTTTTTTTTTTTTTTTTTTTTTT
>BFEA01000552.1:622504-634910 GCA_003427395.1 Chara braunii | reverse complement strand
AAAAAAAAAAAAAAAAAAAAAAAGGGCAAGCGGCCTACAGTCTTCCCCTGAACAAAACGCACTTTGTATTCGTATATGTTATGCTACGGGTTTTGGGCACCAACTTCAGAAAAAGGGCTCTAAAAAAAAATCGGGTATATGCCCTTGTAGCCACAGGGCCGTCCTTGGGGCATCCATCACAGTGAAATGGTCCTCATTACAAAAAAAGACAGTACAGCAACAGCAGAACCAAATACGCAGTGAAATTCGTTGGCTGATTGTGGCGGACTGGAACGTATGCTCAGGCAGACAGGGGAAAGGTAGGCCCTGGTTTCTGGGTACCTGGGCATGAAATACACAGAAGATAAAAGTTGATAAGTCCCAAAAGTTGGTGATATCAAGGGATTTTTTACAGTAGAAAGTGGCTTTCCATCAAAGATAATAATTTTGCTTTCTACAATGTGTTGGGTAGACTGTAGCAGCCACATAATAGCCCACCTGCTGTAGCAGGTATCGCACCTGTTGGTGGGTGCAGCTCCCGCATGTTCCCTCGTTGGAGGCTTGAGCACGGATGTGGCTGCTACGGGGTTCCCCGTAATACTATAATTACAATAAAAAAGGCCTGACAGGCCGTCCTGTGCAGATTTGACAGGTACTTGAATTGATTGGGCTTAAAGAATTAGCCTTAAAATAAATTTAGAAAAAAAAAAAAAAAAGTTGGTTTTACATAATTACTCCAGGTTTGCAACTCCTTTTTTTGGGAAGCATTTTTGCTTAGGAAGGGGACACTGGACCCGGTTTCCAGCAGTTTCAAAAGGTATAAGCAAATTCAGGGTTAAATGGTTGGGAAGTAGGCAAGGGACGCTGGACCCGGTTTCCAGCTGGTTCTATCCTTTCCGGGTTGAATCGTGAGGTCCCCGGCCTCCTTCCTATTATTCAAAATGAAAAGATACTCTTTCCAAATTAAAAAAAAAAAAAAAAAAAGTCTCCAGAATGAATCTTCCCCTAGAAAACGGAAGTACACATCCTGCATATGTAGACGGGTGGAACGATGCCCGACTGTACGTAGACAAGAAGACCATGTCAGACGGCGATAGGGAAGCCAGAGAGAGAGAGAGAGAGATACAGAGAGAGAGAGAGAGAGAGAGAGAGAGAGAGAGAGAGAGAGAGAGAGAGAGAGAGAGAGAGAAAGAGAGAGAGAGACAGAGAGAGAGAGAGAGATGAGTACTATTCGAATAGTACACACATGCGTACTATCTGAACATGTGTACTATTCGGATTCTCGGGAGCTCAAATTCGAGTTTTCGAGGGAAAGTTTTGTTCGGGGGAAGACTGTAGCTCAGTTGGTTAGGCACGGACGTGGCATTCACGAGCCACTGATAGCCTGCAACTGACTGCGATAGTTGGCTTGCTCCCCCCGTTTGGTATTGGTAGGGTCTTTGGCCATCACAGGCATGTGTGTGTATGTGGGTTGTGTGATGTGTGGGAGAGTGCTGGCCGTGGATGTTGCTGTTACATGATGGGCGCGGAGGAAGTAGATGGGAGGCGCAGCTACTGGCAAAATGCTCGGTCTTTGTGTTAGCCAGGGCCCCCCTTACCGGCGGGTCCATCCTACTCCCTGACCACTGCCGATTAGGGCAGGGGGGGGTAGCTATGCTTCCAGGGGTCTCCTGAATAGGCTTAGGAGTAGTGGTAGGTAGGTAGTGAAAGGTGAAATTGAGAGAAGAATATAGCTTACATAAAAAAATTGAAAAAAAGATATCATCGTGAAACTGACCGGCCGACCTTCTTCCCCCGAATCCAACGCACAGTCATTATAGCTGTATTTAGACTGAAGGATGCACTGCGTTGTATTCGGGGGACGAAGGTAGGTAATTCAGGAATTTCATTCATCTGTTTCCATCTGGATTGAACTTTGGTCTGCTTTTATGGGTGTACTAACTGAGCTAAGGGGCTCGTTAGACACTCCTTGCGGCGTCCTCGGGTACATTCATCCTTCTCTTTCTGCTCGTTCATCTACAAATGACTCTTCCAAGGTGAGTAGTTCTTTCTTCGTCCTTCTGATTTTCTTCTCTAACCCTTATTTATCCTTCTCAAAACTCTCTTTTGCAAGGAATATGAGTGTGAACAATACACAGAAAACCAAGTTGCGAAATCACACAAATGTCCAAGTAGTCGTGTACAAGCAAAGAGCACAATTGCATCAAGGATCCATCCAAATAAAGCAATACAATGAAGTAATGAGCCAATGTTCAAGCCCACAGGCCACACCAACACAGTATCCAAAGTCGCTCCTCTCTGTCTGGCGCCCAGCGCCTAGCCTACTCTACTTGACTATCCTACCTACACCTGTGTTCACGCAACAGGCTCACTTCGACTCTTGAAGACCAATGTACATGATGTCAACACCATAGCCGACCTCTCTTCATGCACCCGGTACGTATCTCGTCACCCTCATCAGACCTTGAGAACCCACACACTCGACTCCTTCCCTGAAGACTACCAGATCGCCCCCTCTTACCCCCTTGCGCCCAGCAGCCCGGCTATGGCTGCCAGCGCACCGCTGCCCTGCAGCGCCCCTCTTCACCTCAACACGCCCCGCTAACGCACTCGCCACAGCGCAGCGCAGCAGCGTGACCGCATTCCCTGCACGGGCCAGAATGCCTGGCCTGGGCTGCCTTACTTCCTATATTGAAGTGGCAGCCTCCTGGCTGCTGTGTGTGGCCTGGCTGGAAGCTTCCAGTAGCTTCCGGTTGGGCCTCATTTCCTGCGCCCAGGCCCGAGACTAAAGTTGACGGCCTGGGCCCTTTACTGTTAGGTGCGGCCTGTGACGAACCACTTCAAGACCCCGTGCCATCCTTCGTACCCTCTCTTTTGCTTGTATCATACGAACCCCAGGAAAACCCCGTTTTGATTTCTTGATTTCGGGTGCCGCATTTTCCTTTTTGAGAGCTTTTTCGACTGCTGAGTTCTGTTTTTCTTCTTGCAAAGTCGGGAAATACATGGGAATTTACGTGCGCCTTAGCGAGCGCACTGGGAATTGGGCTCGGTAGTTGGGAATTCCGGGATAAGCGGAACTTCGACGTGTCCTTTTTGGGTGTGTGAATGTTCTTGGGCGCGTCGGGGAAAACTCTCGGAATTTTGCGTGAATACGAATAGGCGTAGGATTTTCTTTTCCCGCGTCGCTTTTTCGCGCGTGGATATGGTGATTTCAATTTTGAATTGGGATAGAAGCAAGCTGTAACTATTTCGGTGCCTTTTTCTTTTTTTGTTGACAGCGTCGTGCATGCAAAAGCTTCCTCCTCTTTGTCCCCCACATCGCTCCCTCTCGCGCCTCCCTTCCCTTCTCCCTCCTTTTTCTCTCTCCCCGTAACTGTTTTTCCTTCTCCCTCTCTCTCTCCCGCCTTGCTTTCGCGCGCCCATTTCCCTTTCTTGATCATCTGAATCTTGGACCCGTCTTGTGCCACCTCTCGCGCCTTTTCTCTTCTCACCCTCTAAGTCTGGCGTACGATGCCCGGTCGATCCCCCGATAACTCCCGCTCGCCAATTAGGTGCGTGGATCGATAGGATCTTCCTATCGCGCGACGAATCTGATTGGTTGAACCTTGAGTTCCGAGGGATCAGCATGGCGTTCGTGGAGCAATCTCCTCAAAGTCTTCTCCTCCTGCTTCTCCTCTTACACCTCAGCTTTTCCGTCGCTCTCTCCCCCTTCTATCTCCGTTCTCGCAACTATAAAACCCGCAAGCGCGCCCGCAAATCTCTCTTACGTTCTCGACTCTCAAGCCAGCTTCCGAGAAGCAGTGGCTAGGCAGAGTGTTTGAAGCGAGTCGGAAAGTCCTGTCCGGCTGCGCGCTGGATCGCCACGACGAACTGTGGGATCTGGGTGAACCATGTCGAGTTTACGACATCGGGGTGACGATCGCAGTGGTGGGAGTTAGCTCGCGACGGCCGGGATCGTCGGTGCGGGTATGAGGATCGATGTTGAGTGATTGGCCCGGGGCCATATTGGAATTAACGGCGAATGCGCCTTTGTTGCGGATTATTATCTTTGGCGTGAGTATACGGTGGTGACGCCAAACTTTTCTCTTCCTGGATCTTGTCATCTTCTATTTTGGACTTTCTCTCTCTCTCTCTTTCTCTCTCTCTCTCTCTCTCTCTCTCTCTCTCTCTCTCTCTCTCTCTCTATCTATCTATCTATCTATCTATCTATCTATCTATCTATCTATCTATCTCTATCTCTATCTATCTATCTCTATCTCTTTTTGAATGATGATGGGTCTGAATGATTGTCCCTCTCTTGAGTAGGAATGAGTTGGCATCCTGCTTCTGTGTGAAAGAACTTCTTCCGGAACTCTTCCATTAGTTTCCTGGGTAATCCTCCTATGCAAGGACCCCGTCTACTTGTCTTGTGAACGGTGGATGCGTGTGTATTGTGCAATGCGATCCATCTTTTCCTGTGCATGTCTTATTTTCGATCGGACCCGTAGCCATACTGATCTGTAATTGCTTTCTCTCTCTTGTGTCAAAAAGATTGATTGGGGGATGCGCGAATCGCTTCTGTTCTTAATGACGTCTCAGGATATTTTGTGATTGATTGACATGTGGACTAACAAGTACCCTTCAATTGGGCGCCAGCCTCCCGTATCTCCCATCCCAACACGACCTTTTCCTTACAGTGAGGAAAGGACACGTGTATGTAAGTGGGACGTACGAGAAGTCGTTGCACAAATCGGCGGGCAGTATTACTTCCCTCCGGCCAACCGCTGTTCCGGGTTCGTAGAAGCCGGGTTCGTTATTATGGATATGCACTTCCCACCTTACTCGGTATTGTTGCCATTTAACGAGTTAATCGTCATTCCGTGGACGGCAGTAGAGCCCCACTGGCCGCGCACTCTGTGCACCGAATGTCAGCGTTTTGAGCGCTACGAGTCTAGAGGTTTCCACTACCGTGTGCGGAGTGAAGGTGAGCATAAAGAAAGAGCCACGTGACTGAGACCCTCCACGTCAGACTCGGAACTAACCAGCGAACGACGACGGGATTTGATACGAAAACGAGACACACGAAGCGTGCCCAAGCCTTTCTGTTCTAAACGACGGGCTGTAGCCCGGTGGGAGGCACGACAATACTTTTTGGATTGAATTTAGGTCCCTCTCTCTCTTTCCCACCTTGCCCGCGCGCGCATTCCGCGACGCCCGAAACGATCGACTTACTCCATCGGACCAACGCGGGGGATTTCAGTTCCGTCTGTGTCCCCACACTCAATTTCCAAAAATCCTTGGCACACCCCATCTTGCTGTTTTTCTGGGCCTCTTTTCCGCCCAGCTAACACTCCGAACGGAAGACAGCACAGGGCGTGAGGTGCGCGTCATATCTGAGTCTTCGGACTTGGGTCATTTGCTGCATTTGTGCAGGACCCCAGGGTAGGTGCGTCAACAAAACTGCTTTTGCATAGGCCGGTGGCCACTTCTTGATGTATCAACCCTGCTTTGTGTGTAGGTGTCCAGGCGCAACTGCCAAGGCCTGGGCCAACTGTACGACGCAGCTTAGTGAGGCTCACGCGTCCACTCAACCAACTGGCTGGCTGCAACAGCCTGAATACCCATATATGAAAATGTTGAATTTTGGCCTCTGGTGAATATTTAGGCCCGCCTTCACTTACGACGAACACTCAGCTTGCTGGGGGCCACTGTATGTCTGATAGGGGCCCCGTGAGGGCTCGTTCCTCGCATTCCATCCCCCTTAGCTTCGAAAGTCCGCTGAGATGCTTCATGCTGGTGCCTTCCCTTTCAGTTTCTTCTCATACTCGGCCACAATCTGAGGAGTTGTCTTGGCTAGTTCCTCCCTTGTAAACCATTGATCTCCGTGATGGGAACTGCCCCTGCCAGCTGGCTTGGGAACAGGCATGTCTCTATGCTCCAGGATATCGTCGACGTCCACGTGGCCATCCATGGTTGGGGGCAGCATAGATCTCTGTGATGGGAACTGTTCCGTCTCAGTGAAAGGAGCGAGCTTTGAGGCATGAAAGACAGGGTAAGTGCGTAAGTGACCAGGGATACGAATAACGTACAAGGGACCATCCATTTCACTACCCACAATATCAGGACTTCCCAGGGACCGAAGTATGGAGGCATTAGTTTCCTAGAGATGTTGAACTCCTATCCCAGTTCACTAGCCGTAACCCATACACCTTCCCCTACCTGAAATGTGGACTGTCGGCGATGCTTGTTCTCAGAGGCGATCGTTGCTTCCTGAGATTTCTTGATGTTCTCGACAACTTGCTGTAGCAACTTTTCATACTGGACACCAAACTCAATGGTTCCAGGAGCTGCAGCAGGTCGGTTTTCAGGAAGGAGGAAGTCTAGTGCAAATCTAGGCTTTCACCCCAGATGCAGTTGATTCAGGGTGACCTTGGTGGTGTTGTTAGACTGGCGATGAGAGGCAATTTTTCATCCTAGTCATCCTGGCTGGGCTTAATATAATGCCTCAGCAGATGCTGCACCACCCGGTTCATCTGTTCAGCCTGCCCATTGGCTTCAGGATGATTCTCAAAAGTCATTTGGGGTTGGTTGCCCATCTGTTCAGCGGCTTTCTTCCACATCTCGCTTGTGAAACGCACATCTTTATCATTGACGATCATTCTCGGCACTCCAAAGTTACGCACCAGTTATCCATGAATAACTTGATGACGTGCTCTGTCATGGCGGTCTCCGACATGACAATTAGTCTAGCGAACTTAGTGAATCTATCAATTATGACGAAGATGTGTCTCTTGTCATTCTTGTTGGTCACGACAGTATTCATGAAGTTCATGGAGATACTCTGCCCCGGACCAGCAGGGATGGGTAGAGGCTTGAGTAACCCAAGCGGAGCTTGAGTTCGCAGTTTGTCCTGCTGATAGACCTAACAAGTCTGTACGTACTTTTTTGCATCGTCCAACATGTTAGGCCACCAGAATCGCTATACCAAATTAACACTAGTCTTGTTATAGTTGAAATGTCTCATTGCGTTGTGACACTCACCTAAGAATAAACTATGCAAAATTTCCCTAGATGGAACAACTAACCTTTTAAACCCTGCCTTCTCAAGCAAGGGTAACCCATCCACCATCATAAACTCGTCAGTCGTGGCCTTGTCTTTGGCATCCGATTTGTTGATGATGTCCATCGTGATGGGGTCTTCCTTGTCGGCTTCCCTCGAGGATCGAGTAACATCCTCAGAAAGGCCAAACTCAGAAATCAGTGCAGCTAGATAATCTGCCCTGCGAGACAATGCATTCGCAACCTTGTTGTACTCTCCTTTCACATAGTCTAGTTTGAAGTCATACCAATCTATGACTTCAATCCAGCATTTGAGTGCATCAAAGAGAACTGGTTGTGTCTTGATCCACTTGAGGGTCTGATGGTCAGTTCTCATATAGAAGAACCTTCCTAACAGATAGTGCCTCCAGTGGACAACTGCCTTATAGAGGGCATTGAGTTTCCTCTCGTAGGTAGATTTCGCCAACTTCAGGCTTGATGACATATTTTTGCTCATATACTCGACCGGTCTCAACTTTTTCCCTTCCTGTTGAGCCACCACTGGGTCAATGCCGTATTGGTTTGCATCCGTGGTTACAACAAACGACCTTTGCGGGCCGGGTACCAGGAGAACCTCATGGTGCGTGAGAGCATGCTTCAAACGCTTGAAAGTTGCCTCACACTCATCGGTCCAGTCCCATGGCGTGTCAAGTCGAGCTAGTTCAGTGAAGGGAGATGCGATCGTGCTATAATGTTTTATGAAGTTGTGGTAATAAGTTAATAACCACATATTCTCAAGAATGATATAACCTCAGTTACAGACTGGCTCGTGGCCAGTCACGTATGTTGGCCACCTTCACATCTTTGGGCCTAATCCCATCCGCGGATACTTCATGACCCAAGTACAAGATTCAAGTGCATCCAAACTCGCATTTCTCTGCGTTTATCTTATACTTGTGTTGCCGAAGGAGTGAAAGTACCTTGTCTACATGTTGAGCATGCTCCTCGACAGTCTTACTGAAGATAAATATGTCATCGAGGTACATGACGACGAGCTTATCTAAGTAGTCATGAAATCTCCTATTCATGGCGTGTTGGAATATACCCGGCGCATTGCAAAGGTCAAAAGGCATCACCACAAACTCGTACAGACCGTACCTGGTATGGAATGCGGTTTTGTGTTGGTCCACTAGTCTTATGGCAATCTGATGGTAGCTGGATCTTAAGTTTATCTTGGTATAGTACTTACATCCCTGCACCCTATCCAATAGGTCGTCGATGCGTGGTAGAGGCCCTGCGTTCTTAACAGTGATGGCATTGAGGCCTTTATAATCAATGCACATCCTTAGTGTTCCCCATTTTTTTGGAACAAATAATACTGGCGAGCCAAGGGGGGAGGTGTTAGGTCGTATCCAACCCTTCTTTGTGAGCTCTTTCAGTTGTCGCCAAAGCTCGTCCAACTCGGTCGGAGTCATCCTATAGATTATCCCTTTAGGTGTCTTGTTACCGGGGATGATCTTTATGGCATGGACAACCTCCCTGTCCACGACTCATGTAGGCTCCTCGAACAGGTCAGGGTACTTAGCAACGATGTTCTCTATCTCTGGAGATGTTTTAACGACCGCCACTTTTTCGGAGACATAGACTAGGTACATATCTTCCTTTTGGTTCTGTTTGTAATTGTTATAGAATGCAGGTGCGCATAAGCACCCATAAAAGACAATTAACCTACTCGCTTTGTACTTAGCCAGTCTAACGGTTTTCCCATTAGACAACTTCTGCTTTAGCACCTTCTTGTCCTAGTCAAATTAGGGTTTGGCAACCTCAAGGTAGTACATTCCTAACAACATATCGAACGACAAATCGTCGCTCACCAAGAATGATATTCTATGATTTAGTTATCCTCCTGGGTAGGAGAAAGTGCAAACCACGCCCTTCACATAGTCCTCCACCATCATGCGCTCTTTGCTGGCCAAAGTAGATGCTACCAGTCTACTAAGGTGTTGCACCCGGTCCTTTAGGCGCAGCCTCTCAACGCAGTCACGACTTATGAAGTTTCGTGTGGAGCGAATGTCTATGAAGGCACCGCACTTGCGGCCACCCACACCAACTTCCATAACGAAATGCTCCCCTCTAGGACCTCTACTTAGTGCCACCCAGGACTCACGAGGGTCCCTTGCCGACCACTCACCTTGAAGATTTTCTAAGGCTTCAGACACATCCAACGTACAGAGCATAGTTGAGTCCGGATGTGTTTGCATGGTGACTAAAGAGTGAATAGCTTCGGCCAACTCTGGAAATGGGGAGGGTGCATCACCCGCTTCAACAAGAGTAGAAGCAACTACAACTTCTACTGGCCCTATGTGTTTCCCGAGTTGGAGCTCGCAGAGACCCCAGACTGAGAAGAAGGATACCCACCCTTAGGCGGGATCTTTTGCCCAACCTTAGCGTTCTTGCATTTAAACTGCTGATGGTCGTACTCGCCGCAGTTTATGCAAGCCCCACGCTGATAATGATTCCACCACACATCTTGATCCAAATCGGCTCTAATCCAAACAACTATTTTGTTTGCGTTAGCAGCTTGCCCCTGACTCCTTTGTTGACCGCCCTTGTCGCGGCCACCTGCTTTAGTCTTGACTACAACGGCGAGGTTGCTGCCCTCAGCACTATCCTCGCCGTCTAACTTTGAACTCTCCACAAGATCGAAAACATCATCGATCTCAGTTTGATTTCCTTCGAAATCAACCATCATCAACCGACTACCTTTTTTCTTTCATTCTTGTGGAGCCTTCTTCTTTCTCCCGGCCGTACGGGGAGTTTGCGCACCACCTAGCGTAGCCTCTAAGTCTAGGGCCTTCTTACTGAATGTCTCAAAAGTGTGATACTCAAGTCAAGCTTCGCTGACTAATAAGTTTTTGATGTTTGTGGGAAGACACCTCAAGAACATGGTCAGCAAGACCTGTGGATTGTACTCCATGCCTAAGACAACAATTAAACGCTCTACAGTCGTGGTAAATTCGCGCACAGACTTGTACTTCCTAGCATCCAGTTTCAATAACCCATCAGTGGCTATCTGCCCCCGCTGAGGGTTGTGTCACCACGCCTCTACCAGATCCATAAAGCTCTCCAGGGTGTGGGTTTTGGCCCAATCACCCATGTTCCCGTCGAAACCCTTGGAAGCCACCAATCCATTTAGCCAGCGAGTTGTTGACCCCTCTAAGTAGGATACAATAGTAATCACCTCCTCCTCTACCAGCGTCCTCTTCGCCCTGACCCACACTGGAACCGTTTTCAACCAAGTGTCAAGCGCCTCATCGTTTTTATCTCCTGAGAAGGTTCGCGGTGGTTTCAATGGGGTCTTGGGGTACCGTGGCTGTTCCCACTGGTGAGACAGGTGGCGGTTGGGGTGTAGCACCCGCCGCTGGACCAGAAGATGAAAAAGCAACAGTTTGAGACATGGCTGCTGCTAACGTACCACTTGGTGTTGGTTTGGACTGAGCAACATAGGGGTCTATCATTGTCGAGAATGGATCCCTAACCTTTGCATGACATTCAGGATCTGGTCCAGGGTGTCTTGGATTATATCCAGTTTACTGTCCATGTATGCGTCACGGTGCAGGGATAAGATGCTCGCCTTGAAAACCTTTGTTGAGTTGTCAAGGCCCGAGTCATCTAACCCCTCTAATGCAGCTTTGTCTGCCTCCGTACCCTCTCTCTAATCTCTTTTTTTCTGTCAGTAGCCTTTTTAAGTTCCTCCTCTAACTTAAGTGGATTCTCTCTACCTGTTGGAGCTCCATCAACTCCCTGGTAAGGTGAGGCGGTGAGCTGAACTGCTTGCCCACCATCTGACTAGAGATGGATTGCGAGAGGGACCATCTATGCGGCATGCCGAGGGAGTTTATAGTAGACGATGCTACAGAGGTAGCCATTGCTACCGCACTGGTTGTTGCTGCTGCCAATGCTCGCTCTGCAGTTGCTGCTGCTTCCCTTGCAGTCTCTAGATTACGGACCCTAACTTCGACCGTTATTTTTCTTTCTTCTCCCGGTAGTAGGACCTGAAACACCACGGGTATCCTTCATGTGTCCTGTCGTGTCTGCCTCCTATCGTCAGTTGTACCTTCACCCCCGGCTTATCCACTCATCGGCTAGGCAGATGTTGTCTGCACTAGGATTCTCGATGGAACCTACCTCAGCATGCGTCTGGGCCAGAGGTTGACATTGGGTGGCCATGACCCGACCCGACTGTAACCAACCGTATCCGGCAGTTTTGGGCGGGTGTGGTTATGGCATGATTAGTATGCACCGGGGCAGCTGGGTCTGGAAATCTAAGGGGGGGATATGGACGGGGCAGGAAACTGTAGGGTGGGTGGGSTTGGGTGTTGACACAGTGCCTGGGCGGTTACAGACGGGCAAAGGGTTGCCCTAGGTCCAGCTACGGCTGGGTAGAGGTTTCACGCAGGTGACTCGAGGCCTGTAGGCATACTAGGCATATTAGGCAAGCCCAGGTAGTATTAGGGCTAGGCCTGACCCTTTTTATTGACTGGGAAATAGTGGGCCGAGGTAGGACTAGGGTCGAGGTAGTACTAGGGTCAGGCGCACCATTATTTCGGTCTAGCCCCGGTTGTTTCATCTTAGGGACTCTAGGGAATATGGCGCTTAGTAATAAGCTCACACCATAATTGCGGTCAGATCTATCGAAATCTGGTTGTAGTTGTGGCCAGATGTAGGCACAGAAGTACCGCTACAAGGGTACTCAGCCACTGGCCCATTGCCGCCGCCAAAATTCAAAGTGGAAACTTGGAATTTTCAATTGGCGGCAATTTGGCGCCGGCCTGCACTCAGTGCACTAGCCTGCCATGCAGTGGCATGCATGCGGGAAGCTGCCCGAAAGCAGGCTCGACGAGTGGACATCGGCGTTCATGGTGGCAACTGTTGATGGCGACTGCTGCAAGCGTGCATCGCATGAGCAGGGTCTGCGACGGTGAGCTTGGCAAGCGCAACTATGGCAAGCATCGCAAAAGCAAGTGTTGGACTACGCCGCAGCAAGCTAGCAAGCTTGGCTGATGGTGGCGTGCACAAGTGCTAAAGTCGGCACACTCAGCATACACACACACACACACACAGAGAGAGAGAGAGAGAGAGAGAGAGAGAGAGAGAGAGAGAGAGAGAGAGAGAGAGAGAGAGAGAGAGAGAGATTTGTGCCCGGTGTGACGTGTATGGCTGCTTCGCAGCAGCCCTTTGTCATATGACAGCGAACAGGTACGCCTCCACCTTTTTTTTTTTTTTCCCTCTCTCGTAATCTGGAGCAACAGTCAGGTTCTATAGTACGGTGAGAGAGAGAGAGAGAGAGAGAGAGAGAGAGAGAGAGAGAGAGAGAGAGAGAGAGAGAGAGAGAGAGAGAGAGAGAGAG
>BFEA01000552.1:603123-621064 GCA_003427395.1 Chara braunii | reverse complement strand
TTTTTTTTGTCCCAGAAAACTTAGCAACTGATGGGGCATTTTGCAAAGTTGGGCAGCGTCCGGTAGGGGTACATTGCAAAGATGGGATCCAACTGATGGCTAGGGTGTTTCGGGAAATGGTTTGTCATCGTTGTTCACCGCTGCGCTTGTTAGGTTTAGATACAACAACAATGAGCAAATATTCATCCTCCCGTTCATACCTTTCTCCACCTTTTGGCTAACATCTAGTGTAGTACCTGTTCTGATCTGTTTAATGTATGATCCGTGGTCCATTACACCACAAGATTTTTTCTTTTCCCTGTAAAATATCGCTTGTCGAGGTATTTGGTGCATTAGTTGGTCTAGATACAACTACTATGAGTGTATAATCTATTAATTTGTTCCCTATCTGGTCGCCAATTTTTTTATCCTGAAAAAAATCCACTCGATATTGTTGTATTTTGTGCATCTATAAGTGTAGTAGATGCGGTGATAATTAGTGTTTAGCCACTCTTTCACGCCTTTCTCTCCCTTTTGGCTGAGATTAGGTGTAGTATTTGTTCTTTTTTTTTCTTTTTTTATTTAGGTGTTGTATTTGTTATGATTTGTTTCATTTTTTATCCGTGGTCCATGCGACCACACAAAGTTTTCTCTTCCTAGAGAAAAAAAGAAAACGTTCATTATCGCTGTATTTGGTGCATATTTAGGTTTAGATACAGCGATCGTGAGCAAGTATTCAGCTGCCCGTTCGTACGTTTCAACACCTTTTGACTAAGATCGGGTGGAGTATCTTTCTAATTTGTTCACGATCTGATCCGTGGTCCATCGGACTATACGATAATGCTTTGTTTTGTCATTTTCCTTCGCGGTTTAGTCTGTGTGTGAGAGAGAGAGAGTGTGAGAGAGAGAGAGAGAGAGAGAGAGAGAGAGAGAGAGAGAGAGAGAGAGAGAGAGAGAGAGAGAGAGAGTCTCAAAGAGAGGCAGGCGTGGGTCGAAATATTAACTTAGATATCCTGTTTGTGGTGAATGTCACGGTGTGAGGGAGCAGTGCAAATTGTCTTCATGTGCTCGTCACTTCAAGCCTTCAAGGACATGTTTGGAAGTCGTTTCATCACTTGAAGCCTTGAAGGACATGTTTGGAAGTTGCTTCATGTTTGGCTTGCATTCAATATAGTATTTTCGTTTTGAATTAATTTTTCTCTTCTTTTTTCCTTTGTTACCATTTTATTATCAAGACTTGGAGCCTGATGCACGTACATAAATGAGGCCCGTGAGTGCGGGCAGTTTTCAACGGCTTGATTCCTTTGCCCAAGTGTGTGCATGAAAAACATGTGTCACCTTCAACTCCTATTCTTCCTTATCTTCCTTGTCATTTTTTCCTCCTGCGCAACCTCCTCCGTTCGCCTGTTGAGAATGAAGAACATGTCGGAAGTAGGTGGATCTCCAAGTTCTCCGAAGCCGGATATGGAAAAACTAAAGGCTTCAATTCATCTTGCACTAAGGAAAGTTGACCCTGACTCGCAGTACATTCTCAAAGATGAGAAAGTTACTACAGCGTCATGCTGGACACGATTTGCTCATGTGTGCTTGCCTGACGGAACTCATGTCAAGGAAGACTCGACTGGGTACACTGCATGCAAAGAATGTTTCACCGTGTAGACATTTGCTATTTCTAATGGAACAAGCTCGCTGAACCAACACAAATGTCGAGTGCAGCAAGGTGTAGCGGGGGCAATGCTACTTTTTGCCATGAATGCAGAACCGACAATTGCACAAAAGAGACAAGCTGCTAAGATGGCGGCCTTGATGTGTTGCCAGGATTTACGTCCATTTTCAGTTGTAAGTGATTCAGGTTTCCTACGAATGGGTCAATATTTCTTAGATGTTGGTGTGACTGCCCAGAAAGGAATGAAAGTCGGAAGACTGGTTTCCTGTGCAAACACGATAAAGAGACACATAATTTCAATTGCGGATGGTCTTCGAAAAATTATAAAGGAAAAAGTCTCTCAACACTTCGATGAGAAGGTTTATGCGGGCTTCACACTGGATTTGTGGATTGATGTAGTAAAAAGAAATTAATTTATGTCTGTCACGATCCATTACATCGACAAAGTCTTCAAGTTGCATGCTAGGACTCTTCATATTAACATTTTTCCTGAAGAATCCCACACTGCACAGGTTATTTTGAAGGTGTTCCAGGAATGCCTTGAGGAACACGGATGTCATCATTTGAGTCTTTGTATGGTGTGCTCAGACAGCGGGTTCAATGTAGCAGGTGCTGATGGAATTAAGAGTGTGTACAAGTGGCATGTTTGTGTTGATCACAAAATAGCCACTGTGTTAATAACTGTTCTGAAAAAAAACACCTCTGTTCAGAACAGTGTTAGATCTGCTACGTTCTACAGATTTGAAGAGAAGACACTAGATGTTTTTGCACAGATTGACAATTGCAAGGAGCTGGTTTGTTTTTTTACAGGAGAATGTGACAAGATGAAACTCCTTGTTACGGTTATTGGACAACGTGGAAGCCAATTATGTCGATATGAATAGTATTTTGATGCAGCGAAACCGTTTCAGTATGATTGCTAACATTGATCGCGATCTGCTGGTTGAATTGGCCCGGTTCCTAACCCGTTTTCAAGAGGTTTCTCTGAAACTAAAAAAGTTTCTTGAACCAACCCTTCACCTTATGATTTTCGAACGCACTCCTTGTTTCATCACTGTCAAATTCGAACACAGACATTGAAAACAGTTGATGAGAGTGGGAAGGAGGTTGTCATCTTGCCGGATTCCGACAACCTCAAGGTGATCAAGGTTCTGATCAGGGAGGTTATGACAGAGAAATGGTCGATAGAGGACATCGACGTCATTGCAACACTTCTCGATCCTCGACAAAAGGATCGACTTGAAAATTTTGATATCGTTTGCTTTCACGTCAAGCGGGGGAAGACCCAATTAAAGAGAATCATGTTGAACCTTGCAGGTTGTGAGACTGATCGCTCATAAATTGAGCATGACCCTGTTGTGCAGCGGTCGTCTAAACGACGCCAAGTTGATCTGAGTACTCCTTCTCTTGACGACTCGGATGATGATGAAGACGAGGCCAAGGAAGACACCAATGATGCACTCTTGACTACACAGGATCGAGTACAGAAGGAGATTGATATTTACGTCGATCTCAAATTGACAAAAGAAGAGAAGCGTAACTTTGACCTTCTACAATGGTGCAAGGCAAGGGGGATAACCGTAGCAATTGCCTCAAGTTTTAATCAGATGGTGTTGCAACCTGCTTTGCCACTCATGTCTCGAGCAACCCATGCAATTTTGTGCGTGTCAGCCTCCAACTCAAAAAGTGAATGTAAAGTTTATGATGTTGGTAATACGATCACCAAAAGCGTAGTATGTTGAAGTCATCTGTGGTGAATGATGTGTTATTTGTGCGGTCCAATATGGACCTGGTTTAAACCACTAGGACATCCGGGTCTTTTTTTCTGAACCGCCAACAACGCATTTTCCGAACTGTCAGGGCGACATTACTTTTCTTTTTTGGCTGGCAGCGCCATCCCTTGGGTCCGGTAGGCCATAACCGCAAAAACAATCTTGTGGCGGCAAGATGTTTTGCTGCAAGGCTGGGGTCATATACTTGTGCTTTAAGGAACTGGGAAGGAATCAAATTTGTCGGTTTAATTGTCGAAAAAAAAAAAGATCAGTGGATTGAAAGAATATGGGTGGAGGTCAATCCTTCTCCTTTTAAGGGAAGTAATCAATGCCTCCCCCCCGAGTCTGCCGAGATTATGGTGTTTTTGTAGGATTTGTTTCATGGAAGTAATGACTATGGATCTCTTAGAGGCGCAAATTAAGCACGTTATCAACTTATCATGTATTTGAATGTCGTTATGCAAGTCTTGGGCATTGGGCATTTTTGAAGGGGGGAAAAAGCGTCTTCTGATTTTGTTTTGCACCTGATGAAAATGTTTGCGATGCTCATCATTTTTTACATTGTTTTTCATTCAAGTTGGATTGCTACAAAAATTTGTGGTGAATGCGACAATTTGTGAATGAAATTTAAAATCTGACATGCAAAGGCCTGAGTTTGAAATAAAGGTAAAAATTAAGCCAGGGTGGAAAATTTTGGGCACAGGTATGGCCGGGCACGGGTGGGTGGATGGATACTGGGTTCAGGTGTGGATGGATGAGGGTGAACGAAAATTTGGCCTGGGTGTGGTTGGGTATGGGTAAAAAAAAATTAAATCACCCTGGGTGAGTTGGGTACGGGTAGAAAAAAAAATAAATTGGCGTGGGTGGGCTGGGTCTGGGTTAAAAAATGTGTTTGCGTGGGTCTGGCTAGATATGATACGTCAAAGCTTGGGCTGGATCGGATATGGGTAGGAAAAAAAATGCTTTTGCGAACTCTGGTCTGGGCGGTGTTAAAAAAATAATATTAATAATAATTTAATGTCTGGCGAGTTACCTAGACTACTGGTCAAGTGGTATCAACAACATTTTACACAGACTGTACACGTACTCTACTTCTATCCTGATTAGTTCTCTTACATAAGCGTTGAGAAGAACTAACTATGGTAGATTACAGTCCTACTCTAGGCTGTCTGTTAGGTGTCGGCGGTCTGTCAACCAACTAATCAAAATAAAAATAAACTAATGTAAGCAAATATGCACAATACGTATGACAATGTTTTACAGTTGAGTCCTCAATTGGAATTTCCTTCCCTTGTATCCAACGTGTTTGTGAGCATCATCAAGCGATGGTGTCAACAACTGAAAAAAAGTCGGCGAGATGGGCGGGTTTTTAATTTGTCATAATCGTCGATAAACATGGAGCATAATTCCATGTGGTCACAAACAATTTACAGCGGACTGAAAATGATTGAAGAGAATTTTTAAATGTTTATCAACACGTTCCAACATGTTCCAACAGGTTTCAACAAGATTTCATGTGGTTACAAACAACTTGAAGGTGTGCATTAACGGCCCACCCCTATGCCCAAGGTGTATGCTTATGACCAGCCTGCTTTTTATTTACCCTTGCGTGCAACGAACCTTACGTCTGACTGATCTGGTTGATTAAGAGGCAATTTAAGGATAGCCCCCGAGAGTCCTCAAGAATTATTTAACGTCGCAATCAGGATGACGATCACAGTCAGTGGAGAGTTCAGACCCCAACCAGAAATATTTATAGACGGTTTAGGAGCATCTGCTTAGGGCTGGTTAGTCCGCACACCCCTTCTATCAGCGTAGCAAAGAGCCTCAAAGGACAAAGCAGCATGGTCTGCGTGTACTACTTTCATGGGTTGGCATGGTGACCGTGACCCGTGCTTCGACCAGGGCCCTTCAGAGGCACCGCCCTCTCTTGCCAGATGCGCCACCAGGAAAAAATGTCGTCTCTCAAGATAGAGCGCACACGACTCCTTACCAAAGAGAGGACACTCAAGGTTGGATTCACTTCCTCATGGTAAGAAGAGACTGAGAGGGTAGATAAGGAATGGGAACAACGTATCTAGAGATAGCTGCCCCCAAACACAGATTTCTCACTACTTGGGCAGACGTGCATTTTGATGACCGGTCAATAGCCTCAGTACCACCCACAACGCGATGCAGTGCCACCTCAGCCAAAATGCCACGTTCGCATGCTCTCATCATCATACATACATCCGTTGTCGCCACAACCTTCCAGCGGCCGACCCCTTTACCTAGACCCCGCTCAATCAAGCCAGCGCCAAAGTATCCTTATTGCACATGAAGCACCACCAACGCACCGAGTAATAATGCCGCCAGCGCTAGGTAAGCGGCAATCACTAACCAGCTCCGATACCAAATTGCAAAGAATATGAGTGTGAATGGTATACCAAAAACCAAGTTGGGAAATCACACAGATGTCCAAGTAATCGTGTACGAGCAGAAAGCACAATTGTACCGAGGATCCATCCAAATAAAGCAATACAATGAAGTAACGAGCCAATGTTCAAGCCCGCAGGCCATACCAACACAATATCCAAAGTCGCTCCTCTCTGTCTGGCGCCCAACACCTAGCGTACTCTACTCGACTATCTTACCTACAGTTGTGCGCACGCAATAGGCTCACTTCGACTCTCGAAGACCAATGTACATGATGTCAACACTATAGCCGACCTCTCTTCATGCACCCGGTACGTATCTCGTCACCCTCATCAAACCTTGAGAACCCACACACTCACCTCCTTCCCTGAAGACCACCAGATCGCCGCCTCTTACCCCCTTGCGCCCAGCAGCCCGATTATGGTTGCCAGTGCACCGCTGCCCTGCAGCGCCCCCACATTGCCTGCGCGGGCGAGAATGCCTGGCCTGGGCTGCCTTACTTCCGTTATCGAAGTGGCAGCCTCCTGAATGCTGCGTGTGGCCTGGCTGGAAGCTTCCAATAGCGTTCGGTTGGGCCTCAGTTCCTACGCCCAGGCCCGAGACTACAGTTGAGGGTCTGGGCCCTTTACTGTTCGGTGCGGCCTAAGTCTCCGGACTTGGGCCGTTTGCTGCATTTGTGCAAGACCCCAACTAGGTGCGTCGACAATACTGTTTTTGCATAGGCCGGTGGCCACTTCTTGATGTATCAGCCTTGCTTTGTGTGTAGGTATCCAGGCGCAACTGCCAAGGCCTGGGCCAACTGTACGATGCAACTTAGTGAGGCTCGAGCATCCACTCAACCAATTAGCTGGTTGCAACAGCCTGAATACCCATATATGACATTGCCGAATTTTGGCCTCTGATGAATATTCAGGCTCGCCTTCACTTAGGGCGGGCACTCAGCTTGTTGGGGGCCTTTGTATGTCTCATAGGGGTTCCGTGAGGGCTCATTCCTCGCACTTTCTCCTTTCCTTCCTTTTTTCTTCGACTTCCTACCGACCTTGTTTCTCCTTTTTTTTTTTTTTTTTTTAGATTCTCTTCGTTTTTTTTTCCCTTTTTTTTTAGGAGCTTCTACCGACAAAATCAAGTGAGATGAAGGAATGGAAAACATGATCGTGGGTAGGAATGGGAAGAACCGATTGAGTGAGATTATGAAAATGGTTAGTGAAGGGGAGATAATTTTTTGTCCTTCTTGCTTTCCTCCCTTTTCTCCTCCTTCCCTCTTTCCTTCTCCCCCTTTTTCTTTCTTCACCTCCCTTGCCCCCTTTTTTTTTACCGTCTTCCTCTCTCTTCCCCTTGGCCTCTCCTTTTCCTTTCCTCGATTTCTGTGATATGCAAAAAATAATTACCATTTTTTTTTTTTGGCTAAGGACTCGGAAGGTGCTTCCATAAAGCAGACAAACTGAAGCTGATTGGGAGAAAAACAGCAATTATTAATTTAGTCCAACAATATCATTTTTTTTCAGCGGTTTTTCCAATCTGATCTAAGACTAACCTTTCGTTCTCCTTGGAAGTCTTAAAGTTTAATAATGTTGCCCTTGTTCCAAGCCAACAACATCAGGGCTCTAAAATGCCCTCCCGCATTAACGCTTTTTTTAGCAAGCTTTCCAATACTAATCATCTGACTAATCGTGCCGATAAAAAACTCCCACTCTTGGCTTAGCGGTTCGTTTTCCCAAGCGGATTAATCCCCTATATGTGACTTCGCGATCCAAGGAGGATGACTCCGACCCTTGATCCAGGTCTCCCGTCCTCCAAAACGAGAGAGGGAAATGTAGCGGTGTAAAGATTTCCTCTTGTGGTAAACAAGCACCACTCTTCCTTGCTAGCAAACTCCATCATTTTTTATTTCCCTTCATGAAGGTCTTCTTGAATTCCCCTGCTTCCACTCCCACTCTTTCACTGACTATGCAAATCATCCTCGCTTCTTCCCCAAATCGGTACAGTGTGTCGAGTTGCAACGCTTTCCTTTGCGCTGCATTCGGATCCCGATAAATCTGCTCAACACAGAACTTGAAACTCAACACGTCTTCAACCATTTTATGTGCGTCCAACAAACGTACCAGTAGAGGTCTCTCTCTACCGGAAATCTCTCCGCAAGGCTCGATGCAATTCTCAATGCAAGTAACCCACATTTGTGTTTGTTCGTTATTCTCATAGCTTTCCTTGAATTCTCTTCCTTTGCCTTCTCGAGTTCTTTATTATTCACTCTGTTTATATCCTCTGACCTCGGTGCTTGTCGCCATAATTCCCAATGATCCAAGACTTTGCTCCAAACGGAGCGATGGATGACTACTAGATGTTCGCTTCCTCCTGTCGTTTCCAATCTGCACAACACAACGTCTGTCCAAAAAGAATCTGACGACTTTTTTTATTCCGTAGCGAAATTCGATACGTTG
Source organism: Chara braunii (assembly GCA_003427395.1). Lineage (NCBI taxonomy): Eukaryota > Viridiplantae > Streptophyta > Charophyceae > Charales > Characeae > Chara > Chara braunii. The sequence continues at coordinate 612,794 of BFEA01000552.1, read as the reverse complement.
CTCCTTCCCTCCATTGGCTCTTAATTTTTCAAGCCGCCACCGCTAAAGATTTACCCCTGCCCAGCGGGAGACAATCTTCCATTCTCGTCATCTAGCACGAAATAATTGCGTAACTCATCTTCCAAGATGAAGGTGTCCATCCTTCTTTTATCTCCCATCCTCACCTACTTTACTTCATTCGTTAGGCATTCAACTGCCTTCCCCCTTAAAGCATCTCCCTCTATAGCTGGCATTACCTTGGTTCAATCGCTCCCTGTTCCCACTGGAGGAAAACCTTTTTCATCGTTGCTTCGTTTTTTTCTTCCTTCATGCTTACTAAACTGTGAGTTTTTCCAAGTTAGTCCCTTTCCAAAACATTCAACGGGATCTACCTGATCACGCATTTTCCCTTATCTTTCCTCTATGCTTCCTCATAGTCTTTCCTTTTAGATAAAATTGAAGAATTGGCGATGCAGCGGAAAGGTAAGATTCGAAATTTAAAAAGGAGAGAAGAAGGAACTGAGAGAGGAAAGTAAGGGAAGAAGGAAAGTGAATCAGGCAGGAACTAAGAGCATTCGATCACATCTTCTCTTCTTACTATGAACATGATTAACTACCTCGTCGACAGATTAATCAGATTTTCATCTATCATTGTATCACACCTGCCTTATTTTGCATCGTCGTTGCACTAATATCTATTGAATATCTATTAATCCCTTACCCTTGGTCAAGCCGCTAGCGTAGTAGTGACTCGACCGCAGTAGCGCCTTTTCTTAACGATCCGCCAACCCTGCTTCGCTTGAAACCTTCCCTCTCAACCAATGATTTTATCTCTCTTTCTCGGCGGTATCTTTATTCCTACGTTTCTAATTATTCTTTGTCCTGAGAACCCGTCTTCCTTGCTGATTCGTTCATCATCCCAATTCTGTTGTAGCAAGTGGGCGAACTGATCTCAACCCGCTCTCATACTTTAAAACCCGCTCTACACTATGTGCCTATATCTTCTTGCATTCTCCCTCTACCGTGTCGGGCAAGGAGTGATTTTGAATGTTTCCCTTTTACTGATTCATGTGGAGCTCCCTTCCTCTCCCTTCCTTCCCTTCTTCCTCTCTCATTCCTCCTTTCCTCCCTTTTTTTTTATTGATCCCTTTATTGCTCCCTTACCCTCTCTTCCTTCTATCTCGATACTTCCTGTAGTGATTGTTCCTCCTTGTTTTAACACTCTTCTTTAATTTTCCTCGAACGATTAAATTTTATCATCCAATCTCAACCATTTGTTCCTCCTACCTAATCCTCTCAGTTAAACTAATGGTTGGGCAACCTTTCTGCAATTCTTCCAAAATTCCTTTCTTTTATCTTTGCATAAGCGGTACCTCAATTCCTTCTCTAGTCGGACTTGCTTATTCAAAAGACAGATGAACCTACCTCTCCCTACCAACAGATACTTTCTAACGGTCAAGTTATCATGATGGCATCTCATCTCCCGTTTACATCCTCTTTTTTTTTTTTTTACCCGAGTCTTCTTCTTAAAGAAGCCCTTCTTCGAGAATTTTCCCTCTTGCTACCACCGAACTTTACTGCCGAAAGTTTCTTTAGTTTTCCTCCCTATTACCTCCTCAATCCTCTTTTCTTCTTACTTTCCGTTTATTAGAATAGTTTCTCCTTCATGGCGGAAACCCATATGTTTCACGCTCATGGCAAAGAGGGACAGACAGGTTATGGTCCTCGTTAGTCCTCGTGTTAAACCACCAGTACTTGGCCCAACTATCGGCCGTGGTGCTTCCCCGTTAACGCGCGGCACCTTTAGGGCCTCGGGGTACCGGACCACAATGGCTGGAAGCGCCAGCCAAAAAAAAATTGAAATGGTGCCCTGGCGCTTCAGCAAAAATTGGCGCGCAGGTGCATTCCAAGCTCGGCATCGATAGTTGGGCCAAGTACTGGTGGTTTAAGCGCTCATGATAGAGAGCGGCAAGCAGACAAAAGCTTCATGCAAATCGTGCGTTGCGCCCTAATGGCAGCTCTAGGCAGAACTCCTTGTTCGCGGCAGAGAGAGATAGCAAGACAAAGGTCCTCGCAAATCCCGTATTGTGCGCTCATATCAACTTTAGGTAAAGGTAGATAAGTTGAGGATTGTTGCCTGAAGGAGGCCAGAAGAAGTGGGGAGAGGAGGGAGAGAGCACATAGTTAGGCAGAGAAGAACGGTTAGACAAACCTCTCAACCGAATTATCGGTTGAGTTTTAAACTCCCGACTCTTTCTACTTTCACCTTAACCTTCATTATTCTCCAATCTATGTCATTTTTAATCCCGTTGTCTCAACAAGCTTAGTTCTTTTGATCCTGTTCATACTAATTGCCCTGCTTTTACTCTACCTTTATACCAAAATCTACTCCTTTCGGTATATTGATTAGTTCATTCGTACTCTTCTTGCTTATGCGAGTCTCATTTCAAATAATCACCCCTTTGGATTCAAATTTATCACACTCCAGTCTCTTATTTCGTTATTCATAGTGCTCTCTCGAACCCCTTAAAGTCTATTTCCAAGGTTTTTTATCAACTCACCTTTAAATCGACCCATCTATCATATAACTTGCGCTCGATTCCTTCAAAAGTAATTGAAATATAACTTTAACCTAGCAAATTCTTTCGTCAGTAGCCTGCCTTCCCGTACTCCTAAAGTTCGCTCTTGCCCTTATCATTCGCCCCTCTTCCTTTTTTTTTGTCACCTCGTGCTCTCTTAAGTTTGCATCCTTTCAAAATGTCCAACCTCCTTTGCACTATTGGTTCCTCATAATAGCAAGTTCGTCCTTTCTCCTCAAAGTTAGTAACAAATTCATTCAAAGGCATCCGTAAAACAAACCCCCACGCACTAATCTAACATTCTCAACCTGATTCATCATCATGATTTCAATACCATTGTTACAACCCGACATCCTCATTTCACCCTTCCACCATAGTTAGTTCTTACCCCTATCTTCCCACCGTTACTTTCTTCTACCCCCTCCGACCTTGTCTCTCGTCTATCATCAACTTAGCATCAATTCTACTCGACCGCCTAGCGCATCTCTCGCATCTGTCCCTTGCCAAGTTTAGCAACTCCGACGTTTCCGCCTTCTTGCGCCTCCCTCAAAAACTTAGGTACCCATCTGTGGGAAGGCGGGAGAAAAGAGCCACTTACCTGACTTTTGAGACGTATACGAGCGCTTCAAAAACACGGGCGCTTCGCACTGTATTAAAAAACAAAAGAGAAACTCACGAATGTTTTCACTTGTACTTGCGCAGGTTCATCCGCGGAGGCTGTGCCACTGTGCCAGTTGGAGGACATCAAGTGCCTTGGGCCCTTTCACTACTTAAAGACACCTTAGAAATAGCCAGTTTTTTTTCTACCCAGTTGTCTTCTGGAACTGGGTTGACAGTAAACGAGGAACTAAGCCGCCTACTTGCTCAAGGCATGGATCCACGATGAGTCACCTGCTTCAAATAGCTCGGGATTTGGTTGTCTGTAGTGAAAAGTCCAAGCTTTCCCTCCAAGACAACTGGACCAATAAGGTCCATATAAACCTTTAATGTTTTTGATTTCAATTGAAAGACAAAAATACCCTTCAATTTTGTTGGACCAATCGTAGGCTCCAAAACTTGTCTCATAAGGGAAGAAAAAATGCAAGTTATTAGGGAATGTTTCTCGACACCCCCTTTTGGAAAGTTTTTAAATCCCCAGTCTTCCCTTCCGATGCTTTCAATAGTCCTCTGCTGCGCCATCAACTTTTCGTCGAAATTTGGTGAGTGGTCGTGAATTCGGGATGGCGCATTCGTGTTTTTCCATCTTGCATTTACGAGTGCGTCCATTATACAGCGTTGTGTGGTTGAAGGGGGGCAAGCTATCGAAAAAAGGCTGTCAAATTTATTATGACAGCCATCGTTTTTTTTTTGCGTTTCGACAGTGATGTGGTGAACCCCTAAGTAGAGTGATGCCTCGTTTTCCCCGATTTTGAACTCTCTGAGTGCTGTTTGTGAACAATCCATAAATTCGTACAGCGGCCAGTAGTCGATCAAGGCCTTATTTTTTCGGGATTTTGGGGATTATGCAAATTTGGTCCCACAGTGTGAGAGTGTCCTGAGGGCATACTCACACTGGGACCTATAATCCAAAATTCCCCCCCAAAAAAGTAGAGGACCGGTCACACAAATTTGTCGAAGTCCTAAATGTACCATTTGTGTGCCCATTTGTCAGCGGCCTATGTAGCCGCGGGGCAAGGGAATTTGCGGTCACCTCTAGAGGTGACGGCAAATGCCCTATTTGTTTTTTCGCATTTTCTTTGAGAATTGGTGAAAACTCGTTTACGAAAGTTCTTGCACAATTTATGGATGAAGTCGTGTGACCAGCAAAGTACCAAATTGCCATTGCTTCGGACGCCCAGGGCCTTGTCCTATCTGAAAAGGTACAGTAGTGCGACCGGAACCATGCCCAAAATGTCAAATCGACCATTCCTAAATCCGCATCTTTTGCAGATTTGGGATCGTAGTATGAGTATACCTTGAGGACATACTCACACGAGAACCAAATTTCAAACTTTGAGTCAGTTTTCGGTTCACACTGGAGAGGCCCGCTACCCAAATGCCTCAAACAGTGACCCTTTTGTCAACGCTCTGCAGGGCTGCGGGAGGACCCTTTTTGATACCACCTCCAGAGGTGGTCTCAAATTCACAGCCAAAGGCTGCGCCTTAACTGGTTGTTTTTCTTGTCGTGTAGTCCACTTGCTTTTTTAGGAAGGTAGATGACGGTTAAGCGGGGTCTAAAGGGCGTCGATAGTTGTCGTTGAAGGGTGCGTTCGGGGAGGTGAAAACGACCGGTAGGCCGAGAGGTCGTACTAAAGCTTGGAGGCTTATTAACCAATGGTGGGTTGGAGTCTTGGAGAGGTCGTTGGACGTTTTTGGCAGGCAGTGTCTAGTGTTTCCTCTTCTGGTAAGGGGCGGGCCTCGATGAAGTCAAAGAGGCGCATCGGCTCGGACATCGAGGAGAAACGAGGCGATATGAACCGTTTTTTTTTTATCGAATCTACAAGTGTGGCAATATATATGTCCATGTTATAGCGTAAGATTCATTCGATTTTGCTCATCCTATCGATGAAGTAGTGTGAGGCCAGCCGCAAGGTTGACTCGGAAGACTTACCTGTTCTCGTTCCCTCTCACTGTGTCACTCTCTCTCTCACAAAAAAAGTAAAAAAAAGTGACAATGTATATTTTCATGTTCTAGCAGAAGATTCATTCCGATTTTGCTCATCCTATCGATGGAAGTAGCTTCTTACTATCTCGGTGCGCGCATGGCTAGAAAGCATGTTCTAGCAGTAGATTCATTCGATTTTGCTCATCCTATCGATGAAAGTAGCATGAGGGCAGCGGCGTCTCTCTCTCTCTCTCTCTCTCTCTCTCTAAAAAAAAAAAAAAAAAAAAAAAAAAAAAAAAAAAAAAAACCGAGTGTGGAAGTGTATATTTTCACGTTCTGGCTGAAGTTTCATTCTGTTTCGCTCATCCAACACACACACACACACACAGGCTGACATTGCCACGCTTCACCACATGAGCAAAATGACTCACACTGGGACTTAGGGCAACCGAGGGCACACTCACACTCAGACTATCTTTACGATATACTGACGTTGAGACCCTCTGGGACATACGCACACTGGGACTTCGGTCAGCTTAGGGCGCTCTCAAATTCTGACTATTTTTACAACATACTAATATTGGCACCTTTTGGGACAAATGCTGGAACTTGGGGCGACTTGGGATGCAATCGACTTTTCTTGGAATGTTTTTGACTTTTTTTTTTTTCTCTCTCTCTCTCTCTCTCTCGTGCTAAGACAAATGTTGTTTATTTTATTTTTCTTCATAACATTTTTTTTTTTTTTTAATTGTTTGTTTTTGTTGTTTTTTTTTTTTTTTTTTTGCTTGCGTTCGACCGTTCATCCCCAAGGGGTCCCGCACGTTCGGGCGCTCGGCCCATCCCGAACGCCGGTTACCCTGGTCATAATAGTATTATGGGGAACCCCGTAGCAGCCACATACGTGCTCAAGCCTCCAACGAGGGAAAATGCGGGAGCTGCACCCACCAGCAGGTGTGATACCTGGTACAACGGGTGGGCGATACCGGCCAGGGGTCAGCCGGTAGCATCAGTACCGAGATTCTTTGATGGGTCGGGCATTGTGCCTCCCCTCCAGTTCCCTCCCCATATGAGCATCAACAGTTTCTGCTCAATGCCACTCGGGGGGACCAACGACATATCTCAAGGTGGCGGGCGCCAAGCTTGACCAGGAAGGTACATGAGGCCAATGGGGATTGAACCCAAGACGTCCTGAATGCCACTTGCGTGCCTTACCAACTGGAGCTAGGCTGCTGGATAGGTAGCGAAGTTCATGTGCCTTCGGACTCAAGGGAAAAAAGAAAAGAAAAGGTTTTGAGCGTTTTTGCTGTGCAGTTTCTCGTACCTGCAGGTATTTTTGGTCGATGCAGAGCGGACATGGCGGACTGTGGTGCTGACGCAAATGTATGTGAGAAGGAATTTGTTTTATTGACGGGTGGACCGGGTTGTGGAGAGTAGAGGGAGCGTTCGGGGGTGGAGGGGGTTAAGAGCAGTCGAGGCTGGACGTGTGTGGGTTGTTTACAGTTGGTAGTTGCATGTAGGCGCTCTGTGCAGCGCAGATGGACGACGTGAGTGAATGCTGTTGAAATGTCAAATAAAACTATCACTCACCCACACTAGATGGAAGACTCTATAGATATGCAAATATATATATATATATATATATATATATATATATATATATATATATATATATATATAAAACCTCTGCCCTGCACTGCTTCGACATGGGGAGGAGGGCGCGTGGGGGAGAGGGAGCAGAGCCCCCGCTCCCCCACACTTGCACATCGTCACTAGTAATGTCTCTGGGAAATGAACATTACCTCCTCTCATACACTTGAACATTATCACAAGCATGAGGAAAACTAACATTATCATTTCTATGACAAGTACATACAATTCTCTAATATGGGCGGGGAGGGGGTGTGGGGGAGGGGGCGCGAAGCCCTCCCTACCGCACACTTAGACCCCATCACCACCTCGAACATACTTGGACATCATCACCAGCACAAAAATCTTCAACTTGTTTCCCTATTCATCACAAGCGACATGCCACCAACACGCCTACATCAAAGCATGATCGATCCAACAATCACACCTCGAGGTTATGACCACAGTCGATGACAGCCTTGGTTAATGGCAAAGTCGAAAAACACCAAAACCAAGAGGACACAACTGCCATGCCGATCCTCGACCTCTCCCTCCGCGCTCCACCCACCTGGGATGTTGGCAATAGGGGTTCGTGTGCCTTCGGAATCTAGGAATAAAAAATGTAAAAAAAGGGGGGTTAAGCTTTTTTGCTGTGCAGTTTCCCGTACCCGTACGTATTTTGGGCCGATCGAGAGCGGATGCGGCGGACTATGGCATTGACGCAATCGTGCAGTTCTTTGGAAGGGAGGAATGTGAGAAGGAATTTGTGTTGTTGACGGGTGGACCGGGGTGGGTGGAGAGTGGAGTGAGCGTTTGAGGGTAGAGGGGTTGAAGAGCAGTCAGGGGTGGTAGTGTGTGGGCTGTTTACGGTTGGTCGTTGCACGTGGGCGAAATGTGTAGTGCATGTGGGCGCGCTGTGCAGTGCAAATGGGCAACGTGAGTGGATTCTATCAAAATGTCAAAGCAGACTATCATTCACCCACACCAGACGGAAGACTCCTCGTTTGTGGCCCTCTTCTCCCTCTCTGCCTATAGTTTACTGGGCAACTCTCTTTGACTATATATATGTATATATAAAACCTTTGTCCCGCACCGTTTTGACATGGGGGGGGAGGGCGTGCGGGGGAGGGGAGGCGGAGTCCCCCATCCCCCACACTTGCACATCATCACCAATAATGTCTTTGGGAAATAAGCATTACCTCCCTTCCACACACTTGAACATTATCACAAGCATGACGAAAACTAACATGATCATTTTTACGGCAGCTACATACAATCCTCTAACATGGGGGGGAGGGGGTGTGGGGGAGGGGCCGTGTGGGGGAGGGGTGGAGGGCCCCCCTCCCCCACACTGAGACCTCATCATCAAACTCGGACATCATCACCAGCACAAACATCTACAACTTGTTCCCCTATTCATCACAAGTGACATGCCACCAACACACCTATTTCAAAGCACCAATCACACCTCTTGGCTATGACGTCAGTTGATGGCAGCCTTGGTTAATAACAAAGTCGAAAAACACCAAAACCAAGAGGACACAACTGCCATGCCGATTCTTGACCGCTCCCTCCACTCTCCACCCACCTGAGATGTTGGCGATAGCATGCCGAAACTTTCACTACACTGCCGTCTCTGGACATATATGTGAATGAGGTAAAGTCATCCGAGTGAGAGGCTTATACCTCAGTTAATGCAGTTCATCAAACTCTATAGGGGTTACCTAAACACAACACTACCGTTGTCCCCTCTGTGATCTCTTTGGGACACACTTGAACATCATCACAAGCATGACGAAAACTACCATGATCATTTCTAAGGCAACTTTTCTTCTCATTTACAAAAAAAACGCCCTAACACGAGCGACATGCCACCAACACACCTACTTCAAAGCATGATCCATCCAACAATCACACCTTGAAGCTATGACCTCAGTTGATGGCAGCCTTGGTTAATACCAAAGTCGAAAAACACCAAAAGCAAGAGGATGTGACAAACCATATTCTGCAACGCGCGGTTTCCTGCGTGGTTGCAACGAGGGGTCCTAAGCTGGGAAGATTGGGCCAATTACGGGAGATCGGGATCGGTGGAGAATTGCATCAGTATCCTTGCTTTTTCGTCCTTTTCGTCGCTTCTTTTTCGGATGGCTGGGCTCGGAGCTGGGTGTGTCCTTGGGACGACCGGTTGATTGATTGGTCGGATGGATGTCTGGCGCGCCTCCGCGCGCGCGCGATTAATAAATGTTGACGTCGTTTCTTTCGTTTCGGTTTCGATCTTTTGGGCGAGGGCATCGCGCGGGAAATTGCTTTGTTCTTTTTGAATTTCCTTTTGAATCTTTTTCGAATTTTATCAAGCCCCCGATGGCTCTTGGAATTTCAGACTTTCTTTCTGGAATTTGTGCTTTTTGCTTTTCCGCATTAGATAGGAATTATGAACTCAATAATTAGCATTTTTCTTGCCGCGCGGCGCCTTGTGTCCACGTGCTTCTTTTTTTTTTACGGTTGCAACGGTATTCTGATTAGTAGGTGCCCTTAATCGTGTATGTAACTGTAATTTTGGGTGGGCGCCATTGTAACTGTATCCTTCTTCTTGCACTTCGTCTCTCCCGCCCTCCCTCTCGGATCGATGCGTGGAGAAGGGTTACGTCCCCCACGCCGCGGCTGATCGTGCAGAACGCACACGCTCCCTCTCTAATCCCCACTCTAAGTCCTGGAAATTCCGTGTTCTTCGTGCATGCATGCACGCTATAAATTTCAGTTGCGCGATTAGTCAGCTCTCTTAACCCGTTGTTGGAAGCTCGGGGTTGCGCGATCAGGAAGGGTCGGCATACGGGTGAAGTAAGAGGTGAGTAGAGTAGGAGTTGGGCGACCCGACGGGCTGGTGCCGAACGCGCGGGATTGAC
>BFEA01000552.1:482231-504015 GCA_003427395.1 Chara braunii | reverse complement strand
CAATTGCTATATCATTTTCAATATTCAACAGTCAATTGTTTGACTATAGTAGTAGGAAGTCTAGTTTTTACTCTTATATGTGGTATTCATTCTTGTTTGACTCTTGGATTGAGATCTACAGACTCTCGAAAAACTAGTTTCTTCCTTTTTACCACAGTGCCTACTTTATTGAGAGAGAGAGAGAGAGAGAGAGAGAGAGAGAGAGAGAGAGAAAGCAGGATTTAGTCAGTATGTTATATGGCATAAATACGTCTAGCTGGTAGTTGTTCATATATTCATCTGTTATTTATGCTAAATAAATGGAAATGAAAAAAATTCAAAAAATGCTCACAAATTCACAATGCCAAAAAGTCTGTGATTCTTTTCAGCCAATGGGATCTGTGAATTCGAAGTGCAAGGAAGATGAGCAATAGCGAACTTCAGCAATCAAACAGCATCATACACATAAGACCAGATAGTCGTGACCTCGAACCAAAAGCAGAATTGCATCACGAGTTTCACCAACTAAGAGTACACCAGAAGCTCATGATTGACAATGCTGGAATAGTCTCATCATCATCATCAACGAAGAACCAATGTTGATATCCTATCTGGCACTCGGCGCCCAGACTACAGATGGCAGATCCTATCTAGCCTAGACTACAATGCCGAAGATGACGACAACAGCTCTCCCGAAGTACGAGCAGATAGCGGCCAATTCCGCACGCTTCCAGCACCAGGTATGTCTCTCGCATCACTCACAACCTCGTTCCTCAACACACAGATGCCACATGCACCCAAGGACCACCAAGCGCCACACCCAGCCTACAGCAGCGCAGCTTGGCGATGGCTGCCTGCTCCTTTCAGCTCGCCCGTGAGCGCGTGAGTGCCAGCCAGCTTCAGCACAGCAGCGCTTGCGCAGAATGCAGCCAGGACCCGAATGTCCAATGCGGAGGCAGGCCCTTTGCTATATGGAAATGGCCTGCCTGCGTTCTGTCCCAGGCTGCGCTGGGCCTTTCCCAAGAAGCTTCCGGTAGGCCCTGGTAGACTGAGGCCCAGACCAAACGAATTGGCCCAGGGCTGCTGACAGTTACCTGTGCCCAACTGCCCGCAACCTGAGTTGGGCCTATGGTGCTAATCTCGCCCAGGGCCTGACTCAGATGCATTTGATAAAGGAAGCCAGGGCCTGGGCGCTTCCAACCAACTGGCGCAGCGCAACTGCCTGAATTTCCCAGTTGCGAAGTAGTCCAAAATAGGCCTCTGAGGGTCTGTCGGGCCTGCCTTCACTTAGGGCGGCCGACGCTGTTGCAAATAGGGCCCAGTGGGGCTTATCGAGGCCTTGTGCCTCGCAGAAGGGTATAGATATACTATAATTACTATAGTTACTATACTATAATAACTTAATAAGTTAATAACTATATAGATTTTACCCAGAGAAAAACAGAGTGCTGATTTGCACCTGGGCTTTAGCTACTAGATAGTCTGGATCTGCTGATAAACACCTTGGAAGTGATGATTGAAAAAAACCTGGGCCCCATCCATTTTCTTAAAAAAAAGGCTTCCTTCCATTTGCTATGGAGCATAGGAGTGAGTAGTTCTCCTCTTCCTGTCCCCACCCCTTCTTTTCGCTACAATTGGTCACAAGTTCCAGCAGAGGCTTTGCCTCCTGCCTACATGATTGGCGTTGGACTACGGTAGTACTTGTCTGCTCACTGCTCACCCATTCCATTTTCCAATCAATCAGTAGCTTTTGAAGTTTTGAGGGTTTGACAACAAGTTTTTTTTCTGCTTCCCCCCCCCCCACTTTTTTGCCTTTTCTTAGTTTTCTTAAAAAAAATTAAGTTCCTTGCCTTACTTCAAGCTTTTCGCCCCGACAGGTCCTTGCATAGTACGGAGTACTCAGCACGGCGACCAGGAGCAAGAGAGATTGTCTTACAGATCTGACAAGGGCTTGATCCCCTGACCTCATGCCTGCTACCAGGTCCCAGGACACAATCATTTGGCATGTCCTCAGTACCAGCACATTTACCTTCTGTTCCCTAGACGTCTTCCGTTGGCACGCTTCTGGTCCCAGACTTGTTCCCGGCATACCCCTGGACCAGTCTAACCATTAGGCTGTCCCAGGTATATATGTGCAATGAACCTGGTCCTCATTGCTAAGTTCAATGAACTTCAATTTTCAATCTCAACACTCTCATGGACTTGTCCAGAATGCAAGATGATGAGGAAGGAGAGGAGGAGGGGGGGGGGGGGGGGGGGGGGAAAGGGGGGGGGGGGTGGGGGGGGGGCAATGGGGGAGGGGGAGAGGGGGAAAGGGGGGAAGGGGAAGAGGATGATGATAGAGGAGAGGAGAATAATAATTTCATTAGGAATCAGAAATTACCATGTCAAACTTCTCCCTCTTCAACTTCGGGTACTTTCTCGTCCGATCGCCTCTCTTTCGCCCGTCGAGAAGTCTCTCTCTCAAGACAACTCCCAACACAGCTTTTATTTTCCTACTACCAGTCAGTTCACCTTCTCTCTCCAAGCATACCTCTCCCTGGCACACTGCCACTTTCAGGCAATCACAAGTCCAATCAAGCCCGCACATGGCAGTGCAGCTTATCTCGAACAGCATATCGATGACCACTGAGAAAAGCATCAGCACAAGACGCAAGGTAAGCAAAACTCCCTCTTCACATGCCACATCCCACCTCGAACACTCTGTCCTCACTTACATACACTCTCTCTCCCACAGCTACAGAGATAGTGCCTACCATATACTACTGCCGGCGCCTACTTGGCTATGGGTGCTGCGTCTGCTTCTGCTGGGTGCTACGTAGTCTCCTCCAGCACGCTTGCTGCGCATCAACTCGCCCAGACAGAATGAATGCCCTAACTGCGGCAGACCAAATAAGAGCAAAGCAATGAACCCAATTGTCAATGTCAGCCCCCATCTCGCCTCCACCAACAATCTATCAATGTCCCTCTTCAGCATGGCGCCTGCCACCCAATCAACTATCCTAAAAGGCTACAACACCTATCCTAGCCTACACTAAGAGATGCAATCGGAAGCACTTCAGCACCAGACCAATGTTCATGACTCGGCGGGTTTCTAACGGTTGTTGGTTTTTTTTTTTTTTTTTTTTTTTTTTTTTTTTTTTTTTTTCGGGAAATAAATTCAAATAATTCTCTCCATGTTGCAATCAATGAATTTTTCCGTTATCCTGTTAAAGTCCTTCTCTTCTGCTTTCTCCCTCTCCCTCTCCCCTCTTCAAAACCATCTTCAACTTGCTGTCCATCTTTTCTTCTTCCCTCTCCCTCCGCCAGGGCAACTCTCTTGCTTCTTCAACGCTCTCTTTTTTTATCAGTGAATCCGGCGGCTGACTATTATCCGCATTTGTGTGTAGTCCTTTTTTTTTTCTGAGATTGCGGGGCAAAAATTTTGGAACTGATGTCTGCAGGACCTTGGACGCATGGTGATGGCAGCAGGAAAGAGACCAGTGATCATTGTTAATCCCAGACTAAAGGTGTGTGTATGTGTGTGTGTGTGTGTGTGTGTGTGTGTGTGTGTGTGTGTGTGTGTGTGTGCTATCAAACTTTCTATGTGGATCTAATACTGTCTATATGTCTTGCTTGCTTTCTTTCTTTTTTCTTTCTTTCTTTCTTTTCTTCTTCTTCTTCTTTCTTTCTTTCTTTTTCTTTTATTTGCTTTCTTTTTTTTTTCTTTTTTTTTTGAAGACTGTCGATTTGTCCTTCAACGTCTTGGTTAGAAAACAAATAAAAACGGTATAAGAGCAGGACAAGGGCAAGATTAGGGAAAAAGAAAACGCACTGCGCACCCTTGAGAAATGTACGAAGGAGATCAATAGGAAAAGAGAAGACACTATTGACAGATTTGATACTTCTTCTTCTTCTTCCTTCTCTTCCTTCTTCCTTCTTCTTCTTTGTCTCCTCCTTTTTCTTCCTTCTTCTTCTTCTTCCCCTTCTTTTTCTTCCTTTCTTCTTCTTCTTCTACTTCTTCTCTTTCCTTCTTCGTCTTTGTCCTCCTTTCTTCTTTCTCTTCCCTGTTCTTTGAGTGCTCATTAGTAAGGGGGATCATTTGGAGATTGACTCTTGTTCGTTCATTCATTATTGTATTTAATAGTCAATAATAAGAGGCCGCGGCGATTATGTGAGTGAGGTGATCAAAGAGAGAACAGGAGGGAGATAACATTTGTTTCTTCTTTCTTCCTTCTTCTTCTTCTTCTTCTTCTTCTTTTTCTTCTTCTTCTTCTTCTTCTTCTTCTCCTTCTTCTTCTTCTTCGGCTTTGTCTCTGTTTTTGTGTTCGTGTCTGTCTTCGTCTTCGTCGTCGTCGTCGTCGTCTTCGTCTTCATCGTCGTCTTCGTCTTCGTCTTCGTCTTCGTCTTCGTCTTCGTCTTCGTCTTCGTCTTCGTCTTCGTCTCCGTCTTTGTGTTCGTGTTCGTGTTCGTGTTCGTGTTCGTGTTCGTGTTTGTGTCCGTGTTCGTGTTCCTGTTCGTGTTCGTGTTCGTGTTCGTGTTTGTCTTCTTCTTTTTTCTTATCCTTCTTCTTCTCATTCTGAAGTAATATGAACCGTAGCTCAGGTAATTGATGCTGTTTCCAACGGTAAATGGGTGACGATCACAAGCATTTTTTTAGCAGAACTTGCTGTGGAAGAAGAAATCAGTGAAAGAAGCAAATGAAAGTTGTTCAATCAAGCAATTGTGTTTTCAGTGTTTTGAACTGTTTTCACTGTCTTGTCAACCTTTGTGTCGTGTGCTAGTGTTTATTCATTGCTCTGCTACACGTTTGTGCTTTCTGTCGTTCCTGAGAAGAAAAAAAAATCATGTTTAAGTTTAAACTTTTAACTGCTCAACGGATGAGTGAAAGCTTGGGCTGTAGAGAAGTTCTTATTAATTAACAAAAAAATGGAACTTGTGGGCCATTCCTCCTCCTACTACTTGTGTGACGTGCTGCTGCTGCGATCTGGAAAATGCAGGATATGCCAAGTGCTGCGGGGGTAATGCAGGTACAACCATAACCTGGACCTTTTGCTAGCTTTTTTTTTTAAGTTTTAACTTTAAAAGAGCGACGATCTTGAGATACCATCTTCGAACTGACCAGCCCTCCAATGGTAAATTCAGAGTTATTTTCACTCATCTGATTCCATTGGGGTTCGAACTAGGGGTCTGTATTTCAACAGTTCAGGCAGGGGTGTACCGACTGAGCATTTGCCAACTTGCAAGCTCGTTCTGCAGAATGCCCTGAACATTTTTTTTTCTTGGCCTCTCTTGTCTCCCTTTGTCACGAAAGGGTCCTGTTTCACCCCCACTTTTTTGTGAAAACTCAACCTCCATCTCCTTTTCGTGAGCGCCCTCATCTTTCTCCAGGCCTCCTCCCGCTCGCTTCCTCCATGCTTAATGGAAGTTGTTTAGTGAGGTCGTAAACCTGTTTTGACGGACGGGCGTAGCTCAGTTGGTACGCCCATGAACTGTTGAAATACGGACCCAAGTTCGAATCCAGATGCAGTCAGATTAACAAAAAAAAAAAACGGTAGTTCTGAATTACCTAAGAAAAAAAAAAAAAAGTAAAGCTGTTTTGCCCTGTATCTATCCAGGAGGTGACTGAATGGTATACATCAGCTGAACTGCTTTTGTCTTTTTTCTTTTTTTTTTTCAATTGGCAGGTGGAGGTTTAAGTGTGAGAACGTACGTCACAATCCACTCCGTAGAATGAGAATACACACTCACAGATTTGAAGTTTGAACACAGTGTACACAATTTGGATTCCGTCGGAACAACCTGCAACCCCGAGCGTCCCATCCATACCGCCAACCCCACAGTCTTTCCAGCGAACGCCGTAGAGAGGCCATGCACCGAAAGAGGCAGGTGGAGGTTTCCATCTTGTCCGAGATAATAATGTTCTCTGCAAAAAAGGAACCTGCGCTGTGGAGAATCGCAGACCACATGCACCATGCACTCTCGCTTGATCAACATGCCCGTGGCAATGAGGCAGTTATAGGGCAATCGATAAAGAAATGGTCACAAGTGCACAAGAATGGACACTGCTGAAGCCTCTTGATGACGGAAGCTCCCTTTCTCGCCTCCAACAACCATTTACACCAACATAGTGTTTCTATCCCCCCTCGGGGCTCTGTACCAGTCCTAGCGACCACCTGCCCTATCATCTACTCTCTACCCTATACAACACCATGGCGTCGTCATCTCACAGAGTTCCGTGCCGCTTTCGCTCCTGCTGATGACCGCTTGAAGAGTGTGACCCAGCGGGAGCTCTCCCTGCCGACCAACAGGTCGGTATGAATTGTCTGACCAACAGGCTGGAGCTCGCCGTCCCGACCAACAGTAAGTATCCAACGAACTCGTCCCTTCTCCGCCGGCTCCTCTTTCCAAAGGATCTCCCTGTTCAGTGTTCAGCAGAATCAGCACCACCTTCTTCCTTCTCGGTTACTCCACAGCTATGGTGCCGCCCTTCTTCTCCAGCGCCCAACCTGCTATGGCCCCGGTCTTCTACCCAGCGCCCAAACTGCCATGGCGCATGGCTTCCCAGGGTAATCTTGGCAATATGATTTTTTTCTTTTGTTGATGGGGACACTGGCACTGGACCTGTTTTCCAGCGTAAGCCAAAGGGAAGGTAAGGGCCCCGGTATAATCAGTTGTATTCTTTGAATTCTTTCATTTCATGATGAAGGCCTCGGATATTTGCTGCACAAAAAATGTGCGTTAAGTGGACAGATGTGTGGGCATTCCCTGCTCAACCACACAGACAGACGTGGACCTCGTACATCTTTGGTGTCCTGTATTTGGTTTATATTAACTTTATAATACTTTATATTGCTTTGAAATTGTATGGAATCGATGTTGCTGGTTGACGATCCCAGACAAAACACACACACACACACACACACACACACACACACACACACACACACACACACACACACACACACACACACACACACACACACACACACANTGCAAATTTGACAGTCGTGGAACGTATCTAGCCTCTCACACAAATATGTACAAATTGTGCACACCTTGCCCACCTGCTATCTCACTGGATAAGGACTGTCTCTTATACACATCTAGATGTGTATAAGAGACAGCACACACACAGAGTGCAGCGTCGCTCTGTGTGTAAGTGGTCTGATCTTCTCAGTGGTTAGCAGGGATCTGGAGTCTGGACTATGATGTTGATGTTTTCTTTTGTTATCTGATTGTCTTTGTTGTGAGTGCGCTTTCTCGGACCGTGCAGGTTGCAGGGAGAAAAGAGAGAATGGAGTTTGTGGATTCATTTAAGACATGTTATCATTTCCGGCTTTTGTACCTATCGGGAACCAACTTCTATCCCATTCTCGGAGCACTCAGGTGTGTGGTGAGGCATGCCGCCTTCTGTCGTCATTCCAAATGCCTGGTCACATTGTCTCGTCATCATGTGTTCCATAAATGTTCTTGTTCATCAGTTATGTGGTCTTTCTTGTCAACAATTATCCCTTACGGATAATTACTCATATTGTGGATTGAATCCGATTGATTAAATTTGATTTAAGATATGTTATCGTTTCCATCTTTTTTTTTTAACTTATCGGTAACCAACTTCTTCTATGCAATTGTCGGAGCACTCTGGTGTGTGGTCCCTGATGCTGATACAATGCATCGGGTCGCTGATGCAGTGTAGGAGCACTCGGAACGATGCATCGGGTCGCTGATGCAGTGTAGGAGCACTCGGAACGATGCATCGGGTTCCCTTGATGCTGACACCGGTTTCTCTCAAACCTGACACAATGCATCGGGTCCCTAATGCAGCAACTGTTCATCGTCCTGGATGGCTTGCCACATTGTCTTGTCATGTGCCATAAGTAAATAAATGAGTCTTTTTTTTAACCAAAGAATCAATCAAGAAGTATTGATGCAATACTTCTTTCTTCATTTGATTCTTTTTTTTATTAGTATTAATGAAGGATCGAAAGCTTGACTTATAGAATGATTTTGTTTTGATTTATATACAAGCTTGACCGAAAATAGTGAATTATACCTTAAAAAACAATAAGTTGTATCAATAAGGTATATACTATATATAGAATAAACTTTGTCGTTCATGAGTTATCGTTGTTGTCAACAATTGTCCATTACGGATAATGACGCTTATGTAGACTTACGCAGCATTATTCTGTTTAAAGTTTAAACTTGAAAAGAAATGAAACCCTCAAGGCCTCAACCTTATTGGAGCGAATCTCTTCCCCACAAACTAGCACATCCACTAGGACCTCAAGGCATTCCTGTCCGTGCACTGACGGATCATCTGATGTGCTTCTGGTACTGCTGCCACTGCCACTGCTGATGCCACTGAGGCTGTGGCTGCAACCACAACAATCACGGTCACACGAACCTCAGTTTATGCATGTCATCCTTGCACAGGAGCCACCATGCTTATCTTGTCCACGTTCTCTGTAGCTTTCCAATTTTCTTAACAGATGTCCCCAAGGACTCGATCACAAGAGTCATGGCTGCTGCAATCAGAAACTATTTAACGTAATGATCAGCAGTGGATAGATGGGCCACAATATAGAGACCAGGTTTTCTCACGAACGTGGAACACACACACACACACACACACACACACACACACACACACACACACACACACACACACACACACACACACACACACACACACAGAAAGAAAGCCGGGAAATGCCTCTGGGCTGCTGGGCAACCATTTTGATGTGAGTCATGTGATGTGCTTTCATCGGATTGATTTCTTGAACAGATACTCCTATCCAGGCCCGTATGAGGTATATAAGCGAGAAGATCTTCCAGAGAAAAAGGAGAGATATCTGTTGATGGACACATTTGAGGAGGAGCCTCGTGGAGATGACTTCGCTCTTGCACTGGCCGGTAGGCAACGGTAATAAACAGAAAAAATCTCTTCCAAACAGCCTCCCCCACAACCGCAGCCCGTCCCTCCCTGCCCCCTCCTTACCCCCCCCCCCCCCCCGATATCCCACTTGATGCTCGTTTGGTTGTGAGCCATATTTTCTTGTTTGTTTGGCTCTATTCAGCCATGGAAACACAGAACGTGAAAATTAAAAACAGTCTAGCAGTGGCCATGGAATGGAAGTCGTATTCTGCGCTTCATTAGTGCGGCCAGAATGCCACAGAATCGCACACATGCCGATCACAATAGTCTAGCAGTGGAACGTGAAAATACTATTTTCACTTTCCACTGCTCGACTACTTTGATCACCATGTGTGCAGCAGATTGCAGCCCTTATGCCTTGTTTTTTTTTTTTTTTTTTTTTTTTTTTTTGGCCTTTATGCCATGTTATGGTCATGGCAGTCACAATAGTGAAAAAAATAAAGAGTGAATGTGACATGCTTGTCGCTCTAGCACAGTAACTAACACTCGCAATCATTGCGCAACATATAGCGCACTTGCTATCTTTGTCACACAGTAGCTGACATGTCACACATGAACCTGCCCGGCGTCGGCCGTCGTGGGACAGACAAAACTGAACTTTTATGAGGATATGTTTGTTCTAAATCAGGAGTTCGTCCCGCACTACCAATTTTTATTTTATTTTATTTTTTATTTTTTATTTTTTTTGTGACACGATGGGTCACGGATCAGATATTAAACTGATCAGAACAGATACTACACTTGATCTTAGCCAAAAGGCCGAGAAAGGTATATTGCACTACCAAATTTGGGGGACCCCAGTAGCGTGTTTCAACAGACGTTTTTGGGCCCACCAGTAGCAGCGAAAAGAGAAAAACAACTATAAAAATATGTGAACGTTTGCCACACAGATCTATTTAGTATTTACTATTTCCCCATCTTAGAATTGCAGCAATTGCTTTTCTATTTTTCGAAAAGTTTTTTTCCCGAAAAAGAATCAGCGCCAGATCTACGAAGTTATGAACCTGATGTTTTTCGGAATTTTTAAAACGAGAGAAAAGAAGTAGATTTCGAACTTCGAAGAAGAAAGTTAAAAAGGATAAGGAAAGTCTCACTGCAATGGTCGTCATCAGAATTGGGGCTGCTATTCAGGGCCGAAAGTCTTTTTTTTTTTTCTTTTTTTTTTTCTCCCCAAACAGGGGCCCAATGCCCAAGACTGATATTAATCATATTATCCAATTAAGAAAGGGCGAGGTCGGGGTCCTCACAGTCTACCCGGAACAGAAATCACATTGCTGGGAGCATTACTCAGTTTCGCTTTTTACGAGACTCGTGGGGACCCGAGAGTCTTCATATTCAGGGCCGAAAGTTGTGGCTCCTTCCTAACAATTGTCTTTTCAGCTCTCAAGTTCAGAGCGCCTGGTAGATAGCGCAGAGCCGCAGACGCTGCGAAATAAAGGGTCGCACGTCAGGGGAATACCTGACCTGATTGTCGGCCAGCCCGATGATATGTATTGCCTAAAAAGGCAAGTTGGGGTCCTCACAATCAAGCCCTCAGGCTTTGCAGGTGCATGGGAACCTATGACTCCCTAACCAGAGTGATGAACCCCCTCGTTGAAGGGGGTCCTGGGGCTCGCCACGTTGCCCTTTTTACAGGGGGCCTGCTGGTGCCATGGCGTGATACTTCAGCTCTTGTTTCCCCTGCCCGGGAGGGATTGTTCCATAGAAAACAAGAAAAAACAGAGGAAGAAAGGGGAAAACGAAAGGACAAGGAAAAGTAAAATAAATAAATAAAATCAACATTCGGCGCAGAAAAGAGACAAGGTACAACCTGACAGCCATACAGCAAAAGGGTAAGCCAGTTATGATTTAGAATTCGCCTCACCTGCTATCACGTCCCACAACCTCATCGCGTAAGGTGAAGCGCACTGCAGAAAAATCTGAGCCCGAGCTTCTTATGTCTTCCTTTTTCTTTTTCTTTTTTTTTCTTTTTTCCTTTTGAGAAACCCATTTTTCGAGTTGATATGAGCAACCTCAATAGTAGGCTTTCATGGCAAGATGGAGAGCATAAAAAAGTTGCACGTAGCCTGATGTAGGTATGAAAGCGAAAGATTTTGACATGGGCCCCTGAGACGATGATAAATGCGATCTAGTGGGTATAGAGTCCACTGTTCACGGAGCCAAGGGTCGTTGCCAGTCGGGGTGCACCGAGACGGACTGGGTACGCAGAGTTCGTCTCTAACCTTGCGAGGGCAATCCTCGGCCGAGTCCACCGAACAGGGGTCCAAGGCTCACAAAGTGCCAAAGTGGGGATGAAAGTCCCAAAGGGGTATTGTGTGTAGAGGGAAGGGGGTTAGAGAGTTACGATGACCAGTCAACTCCACGCTGGCTGTGGCATAAAAAGTCTGATGCTGCTGCCCGCAACCCCTTTTTTAAAAAAAAAGAAAAAAAGAAAAGAAAGGAAAAAAAAAAAAAAGTGAAAGATTTCAATCAGCCTATCGGTTCAGAGTTAGCATAGAATAGCCAGATCAGTGTGACACATTATATAGACGGAAAAAGGGATACTTTCGGTTGGAGGGATGAGAGAAGGTAGAGAAGTATTACACTTCATTATTCTCTTCATGGAAGAGAACTTAATACTTATCCGTGACGTGATCTTAGGCAAGGATTGCGGAGAAGAGGCAGATGCACATCAAGATGAGAGCCAAGGAGTGTTGGCTACCGAGTACTAATGGGAGTAAAAAGGAGGTCTGCTTGTTCTGTGAATCAGGGAAGAACTCCTCATTGTCTGTGTGTTGCATGATCGCACATGGGCTCTTTAGATAAGGACTGAGAAAAGAGATGGTAGATCAAGTTTTTGTAGCACTGCTAAATTCCAGAAAGACAATAAGGACCAGCAGGCTAGTACCTCGGAAAAGTGAAGACGAGGTGCCACCCTTGATCAAAATCGATACTTTGAGAATTTGCAGCTCTAGCTAGAGAAGGCACCTGGAGCTGTGTGGGAAAGGAAAATCAGACAGTGGATTGAGATCGAACCCAGCAGTACGACCCAAAGGGTCCGATTTATAGGATGTCCCATGCAGAACTCAAAAGAGTTGCAAAAGCAGTTCGACGAGTTAGTAGAAAAAGGGTTGATTAAAAAAAAAAAAGGGTTGATAAAACCGAGCTCGTCTCCATACGGTGCACCTGTTTAGTTCATGCCAAAGGTGAATTATGACTGTGCATAGATTGTCAAGGCTCGAACAAGATTACCATGAAGAATGCAGAACCACTACCAAACAGAGGTAATCTAGAAGACCATTTATAGGGTGTAAGTATTACTATTTTTCAAACATAGATATGAAGTCCGGGTATCAGCGGATTGAAGAAGTGAAGGAAGATCAGACAAAACTGCATTCTGTGCGCGATATGGACATTACGAGTTTGTTGTGATGCCTTTCAGATTGACAAACGCCTCTGTGACGTTCCAATGTTGCATGAACGACCTATTTACTATTTAGAGACTGGCTTGATCAATTTGTAGTCGTATGTTTAGATGATATTTTAATGTCCAATAAGATTTGCGAGAGCATGTAGAACATCTACATAGAGTCTTATCGAAGTTGAGAGAAGGTAAGTTCGAAGTAAACCCGAAGAAGTCTGAGTGGGTTCAGCAGCAATTGATGTAACTTGGCCTCATGATAGACTGAGATGACATACAACTTGAAGATAAGAAGACAGCAGCAATAAGGGACTGAGTAACGCCAAAGACTCTTAACGAACCGCAATCGTTCCTAGGACTAGCAAATTGCTACAAAACAATTGTGTGAAATTTCTCTACAGCGCGACGTCATTATGTAGACTACTGAAGGAGGAAGCGATATGGCAGTGGGCCAAGGACTACACCGCAACATTCAAGAAGTTGAAGTTCACGTTGACAGCGTATTCAGCCGTTAAGATTGCAAACCCCTCCCTATTATTCGTACTTACGACAAAGGCAAGTCAGTTTGGGATAAAGGTTGTGCTGCAGCAAAATGGCGACTATGGGTATCGCCCTGTAGAGTTCATGTCTAAGTTGTTCCTCTTTGAGAAAGTAGCTTGATCAACGCATGCGAGAGTTGTACATGTTGTATCAGGGATTGTGGACTTGCCAAAATTTGTCTCCTTGGTAGACATTTTAAAGTATATTTGGATCATGAAACCCCATGATGGTTAAAGACATAGTCTAGACTGCCAGTCAATGGAATTAACTTTGAGTTGAACCCAGTCAACGGAAGTACAATGCAATAGCTGATCCGTTGCCCCATAAAACAGACTTGTTTTGCGCATATTCACCTACCTTGACATAGGCCAAAAGTTGCTACAGAAAATTGGAGATGCATATGTAGTCGTAGTGTGTTAGAAGTGAACCGCACAAAGTGTCCGAGCACTAATGATCGACACGTTGTTCCTCACGTCCAATGGAGAAGATAGGTTGTGCATTATGAAAAAAATTGTAGAGGACTCCAACACAAACAACATTTGGCGGATGGTCAACTTTCAAATTCGTAATAAATTTGGAGAGTAAAAAAAAAACAAAAATATACCTTTTTCAAGTTTTGGAATTAGAAAAAGTCAAAAAAAAAGTTTGTTGGAAATTCTGGACAAAAAAAAAAACTTGAATACCAGTCGGAATATTCAAGATCCGGTCAGACATTCGAGCTCCAGACATCAGAAACCTATAAGATCTGATGTCTTTTGTCTTGTTTATCTTATCTACCTCATACCTATGTATCGTATGTATTGTACACTTAATCAATCTTTTGGATCCTTATATATATTATATATTTAATCAATCTTATTGATCCTGCTGAGGCTGCTGTATATTTGTAATCGAGCTTGTTGATTTTGATTATCTAATGTGTTGTCATCTAATCTTATTTTTGATATCCATCTTATTCGTCAAAGAGATCTAATAAATCTTATTCATTTTATGAATCATACCTTACTAATCAATTTTGCCAACTTTGTCGATTTTGTTTTTCTTGTGCATCTTGTTGATCTCGTCTTGTTCATGCTGCTTGTATTTTCCATTTGTTGATTTTGTGAAATGTTATCCATTAAGCCATTTGATTTTTTCTCACCTATCTAGTGTATTTGATCTATGCTGTTTTCCACCTTGTTGGTGATATTTATTACTCGATCACATTATTTAAGTTCATCGTCATGGTTATTGTTGTGTTGAGGGTTATGGTCAATATTTTTTTGTAAATGGACAAAGATGTTGTCAACTTCTTCCAATTGTTTTGTGTTCCCATTTTATGGTTTGACGTTGTTTATATTTGGATTTCCTTGCCTTGCTTGGTTTGCATTGATATTGTGCAATGTTAACTATTTGCACACTTCATTGATTGTCAGACCTTGACATAGGATTGAGGTCCTTTGTTGAGTAGACACGTGATTGGTGAGGTTGTGTATGGTTGACGCATCCAAAAGTGTATTGCGCCTGTTATAAGCCAAGACAAAAAGAAAAATAAAGAAACTCCTTAAAGGCTTAAACTAATGAATGTAAATAGAAAGGAGACAAAAACAAAGACACAAGAGTGGAGGAAGAAGGTAAGAGTTGCTAAGCAGATAAGATTCTAATGATGTTGAGTGGTTTTGTCCATTGTGTTGTTGTCTGGTTTCATCACACAGGAAAATTGAAGCAGCTGCTCCATTCTGGTAAGAAGATTTCAGTGGTTGCTCCATTGTGCCTCTACAAGAAATCTAAGAGTCATTTTGTAGGTTATATAATTGTATTGCATAATTAAGTTTAAACTTTGGTCTATCGTCTTCATAATAAAGTTGTATTGCAATATACGAGTCATATTGTAGGTAAGCAAAAAAAGTGAAATGTGCAAGAGAATAACTTATTTAAGCAGATATAAAATCATTTAATACCACACAACATAAAATCGAATTACCATTTTACAAGTACGATGTACTTACTAACAAGTCTCGTTTTATTTGTTATTTGAATGAGCTTAAGTTGAATTTTCAAGGCATAACCACCTGAAAGAAGGAATTTGTGCCCTATCTTCTCTTCTATTTCTTGAAAGAGAGTTTCTACTAGCGTTACTATTCTTTTTTTCTTTTGTCATATCTAAAAAGAGGAGAGTCTCAATAACTATTAGTCGACTAGAAGAAGCAGCTCATACTTCATTCCCTTGAACGACAGTAGCCTCTAACAGCATTGAACCCATGGGATTTAAACTGTTTATCAACTTTATCTGTAACTTTACTAACTTAGGAATTCATGCGAGTACCATTCAGCCAGCTGACAAGTACAAAAAATGAAGGTTTCGGTTAAGAAGCATCCCAATAAAAAAAAAGCTATTTTGAGAAGTGCACACAATCAAGCTATTTTGAGAAGTGGGCACTACCAAGCTTTTTCTCTAAAGGGCAACACAACTTGGATTTGGAATCTTTGTGCAAGATGTCGATAGTGACCAGGAAAATATTCCTCGCAAGGTCTGAAATGGATGTCGGTACTGACACCCTTCCCCTAAGTTTTATTCCCCTTGCTTTGTCACATTTTATAATGATATCAATTTGAGTCGGGAAACGATGGCAAAACAAGCACATGTTTAAAATGCTAGAGGAAGAGTGAGAATGTTGGTCTAGAGCACAAATGTGTAGTTGGTGCCTTCTTGCCTGGCTATCCCCTATAATAGCATGCTGATGATTTATTATTATTATTATTATTATTATTATATTATTATTATTATTATTATATTATTATTATTATTATTATATTATTATTATTATTATTATTATTATGATTTGTTTATTTATATATTTATTTATTTATTTATTTATTTATTTATTTATTTATTTATTTATTTATTTTGTGTGTGTGTGTGTGTGTGCAGGAAGTTCTGGTGACATGAGGCTGCTCGTTAGGTTACGAGAAGAGGCGGTTGGTTGCGGCGAAATGGACCTTAGCAGAAGCTGAATGTGGTAAATTAGAACCGAGCAAAGTGGGCAGAAAGGCTGATGTCGTGACCAGGTGGTGGTGGTTGTAAGGATTGAAGCTTGTGCAATCTGCAAGCAGGAGAGTGACACCTCTGCTTTTTTTTTCTTTTTCTTTTTTTTCTATTTTGACAGTGTAAAATCTCCAAGTTCCAACTTCAAACCTAATGGTTTCAGAAATCTCCAAGTTCCAACTTCAAACCTAATGGTTTCAGAAAGATGATAAAGTCCGATAAACACAGTTCAAATTTTAAACTTGAAAACTATGTGGTTTTCGTTGGGGGTTGGCAGAGGCTCAAGCCACATGTGTAACACAACCTGACAACCCAGGTTGCACAGGAGTCCTGGACTTTACTCACGCCACACCCACCCTTGGACTCTTTGACTGACCGCGTTCATAATGGGGGGCGGGTCAGACACATCCTGGAAAACTCTATTGTGAGTGTGCCCTAGAAAGTCCCAGCGGAAAGCCCACATAACTGTAGCTTGAAAAAGGAAGGGTTTCACTTAGGGATGCGGTTCACCTCTCTCTCTCTCTCTCTCTCTCTCTCTCTCTCTCTCTCTCTCTCTCTCTCTCTCTCTCTCACACACACACACACACACACACACACACANCTCTCTCTCTCTCTCTCTCTCTCTCTCTCTCTCTCTCTCTCTCTCTCACACACACACACACACACACACACACACACACACACACACACACACACACACACCAGCGAGGGCGAACAGGTCACCGTTGCCCGTACTCGACCGTACCCAACTGTAACCGCTAGGTTATGGGTGGTGCTGGGTACCCCTTCCAAAGTGGGAGTTCGGTATGGGCAGGCAAAACAATAGTGCCCGTTGTTAGGGCGGGCACAGTTGTCCTTATGGAGATCATGGGCGGGTAAGGGCAGGTAGGGGCAGGGGGGAAAGAAAAAACCCTAGTATGGGCGGCCAAAAAGAAACATAGAACAGGTATGGGCACGTACAGGTGGCAACGAAAAAAAATGGTATGGGTACGGGTGGGTAGACAGGTTCCTATCGGGTTACCGTGGAATACCTGGTGCCTACCCATTCCAACTCCCCAGTCCAGCCACCCCCCTCCCTCGGCCCCCCTCTCATGCCACTACAACTTCTAGGCGAAAAGAAATTTATCCCGCTGCCTCGTCAAAAGTCCCAAACAGCCTTTTTTTTTTTTTTTTTGCCGTGCCGCTGCGTTGTTGAAAGCCCAAAAGTTTCCTGACTTCGAGTTGGACCTTTCGAGTGTTGCCTCGCTTCACCACTCACGAAATGCAAAGAAGAAAACAAAAAGATTCATTCTCATTTTCAACATTTCGCGAGTAGCGGAGCAAGGCCATTGCCTCCCGCCCCTTTCCATTCCGTGTTCCCACTACTCCCCGGAGTCTCCAACCGTCGTTCACGTCCCCACCCTTCGTCCTCCCCGCCACCCGTAATTGTCCATCCTCCATAGCGTCCATGGCCGGCGTCGCAGGTGTGACCCAGCAGGAGGGCGTTTCAGGTGTGATCAGCAGCCGCAGCAAGCGTCAGGACTCAGGAGACGGGCATGGCTGGTTACGGGTGGGTGCCTACAATTGTGGGTGGGTACTGGTAAAGAAAACCTGGGCTGCGTAGGGTATGAGTGGTTAACAAATAGTTTGGGTTCACGTGGCCATGGGTGGTTTTGAAAAAAAAAAGTCCATGGGCAGGTATGGGCAGTTACAGTCTGAAGAGGTTCAGATAAGGCAGGTATGGGTACACGTCTTTTTCTTTTGGAGCAGGTGGAGATGGGTAAAGGTCTGGTAGGCCAGGTATACAGTGGGTATGGGTGGTTGGTTTTCAAATTGGGTGTGGTTAGGTTGGGTACATGTATTCCTACAAATCACAGTTCACACACACACACACACACACACACCTTTACTCTGCCTCCTTTCATAGCATGCAAGAGGGCCATTATGGCACACGGGGATGTGGGCAGCTTGTGTTCTCAACCACAGTCAACGTGGCGAACCTTGTACGTGAGAGGCATGGTAAAAGGTGAGCTGCGAGAACAAATAAAAGGGGTACCCCAAAGAAAGCCGGAGTAAAGATAGTGAAGAAATGGATATAAGTTCATATAACAGATCTGTTGTGCTTCATCTTGGTTCCTATAGAGGTACAACTGTTTCATTGTTGGATTGGCTCATTTTCAGTGTGCTTCATTGTCTGCAGTAAATGTAAAGCTGCTTGGATTTTGGATCTACTCATCTGGCTGGAACAGGGGCTGTTGTGGTGATAATGTACAACGCGCACATATTACGTCCATTTCAACTCTCTCTCTCTCTCTCTCTCTCTCTCTCTCTCTCTCTCTCTCTCTCTCTCTCTCTCTCTCTCTCTCNACACACACACACACACACACACACACACACACACACACACACACACACACACACACATAGACTTGCAATCGCAGTATCCATAACTTCTTTTCTTCCAGTGGTTCTTTGTGTTTTTTATGTTGTCCGCTTTGTGTTCCGTCTGGTCGTTTCCTCCGTGTCTAAGTGAGTAGCGATATGATATGCTAAATAGTCCATGCTTGTTTGTATGGAATGTCTGCAACACAATACCACCTTTCTCGGCCTTTTGGCTAAACATAGATCAAAGCGTAGTATCTGTGCTGATCAGTTCAATATCTGATTCGTGACCCATGGATCATTTTGTTCTGTAAAAAGGAATGTCTGCAACACTTTTAGGGGGCCTGTTGTGCCGGTGTTCCCTGGTGATGACAGACATTTGTTGAAGTGGTGACTACCTTACTCTGATGATGGCGTGAACCTGCAGTCTGTAGAGTTCTACTTGTGGTGTAAGCAGTTGATGATTTCCTGCTTGATCCAAGTTTGCTTTCTGCTATTGCACAACAAAAAACAATCACTGAACAAATCGATAGTCAACTGGCTAACTTTTGTCTCTGTGCCGTGGCATGATCCCTTGCGACTCTGCTGCTTTGCATGCTGCTGTATACTCTACTTTCTCATCTCCTTCTGCTCACCCTCCCGGTTAGCTTGTTGATTGCCCTGTTGATTACCCTGCCCACCCACCCGCCCGCCCTATGGGAAGAGTGTGTTGAAGAGGTCGTATAGATGGGTTTTAAAGGGCCGGGATGGAGGTATACATGGGTTTTGAAGAGGGTTGAATGGGATTTTGACTTCCAAGTTCCAAGGGGTATATTTAAATATTATTTTTTATTATTTTGGCTTTAGTTTTCGTTTTTTTTTTTGTTTTTTTTTCCGAGTTTATAAGGAACTCTGAAGTGACCCTCAGCCAAAAGTTGGTCGAATTCCAATCCTGGACAACATATTTGTTTTTCAAAATTTCAGATTTTTTTTTTTTTTTTCGGCTTTTTTTTTTTTTTTTTTTTTTTTTTTTTTCCACGCACACAAAGCCGAACTGGGCTCAGCAAGCTTTATGTATCAATGTGCGGAATGTAAGTTCTCGTCCTTCTTTATCTCCGCCCCCCTAAGGAATGTTCGACTTGGAAAATCATCGGAGTCTAACACCTGCATACTGCAACATGACATATGCAAGACTTCCAAGCACGGCCATATAGTCCTTTCCACAGCAGACCACCAAAATTGACTCACTTAAGAACCAATCAGTGGCAATGGAGAAATGTTTAAAAAAAAATTAAAAAAAATGAAAAATAAAAAAAATCCGTGGCAATCACTTCATAGAGCCTGGTTGAGGCAACTTGCAAGTCCTGAAAAGTTGCTTCACCTGTAGTCTCTCAGGCTCCTTACTCTTCGAGTGAGCAATCGCTATGGCCATGACTGAGGACGATAACGTTTTACTTCACTACGGATACGGTCATAACTCTCTATCCATCAATGTGATATATATACACAAGTTCCAAACTACAAAAGATTAGCAACTCATTTAACCAGGCACACCTACACAATCACGCAGACAAGCCGACAATCAAACTGATAGGTGCACGCGAGCAGACAATGAGGAGACAGGTGCAGTCAAGGGTCATTTCACAGTTCCGCGAATGCATAAGGAGCGAGCTGTCAAAAGACAGAAGAACTTGCATAAAATGCGGTGCAAAGTAGCAATCAATGACAATCACCAATTTGTACAATCAATTTGAAATTTGAATGCAGCGATTCATTGATCGTCTCGATCAAATCGCCTGCTACTTCGGCGAGCATAACTTTGTACATTTCCCCCCCGCATGTTGATTAGCAATCATCACACTTAACATCTCCTTCTTCAGACAAAAACCTCTGTGACCGATATAGCCACTGAAACTATCGCGATTACAAATATTGTCGGCTGCCATCTACGTAGAGCTTCCTTGGTGAAGGCTGCTTCCAGAGCAGTAGCCTCGGCACGTGCTTCGTTCTGCTCCGCTGACTAAGAATGTGCCATGTGGAAATGACCCTTCTAGACCGCGTGCATATTTATTAGAGCTGCTCGCTAGCAGCCTTCGAGCCCTTTCACACTGGTCAGATTCAGACTGGTACGCCCAACCAGTTTTCTTTTCTTTTCTTTTTTTTTTTTTCTTTTTTTTTTCTTTTTAATTTGGACCATTTCTCAATTTATGCGTGTCATCCTTGCGCAGGGGCCATGCTAATCTTCTCTGTATCGTTCCAATTTTAACGGATGTCCCGAAGGACAACCAGTTTTCATTTTCCTTTGCCCTCTTTTCTGGATTTCACCCACCGGTTTTGAGCCGTCTGACCCCATGATCGGGTAGCTATAACGCACTCTGCTGAGCTGACTGGAAACCTTTAGACCTTTCTGGAGCTCTGCCCTTTTGGAATGGCATGGCATTTTTAAGCTGCTCAATCTCCATGATGGCGAGGCCTGAAATTTCTCCGCCCCTTTAGAATTTCCATGCCCTATGGCGGCACGGCCCTCTCCCCAACGTCCACCCAATACTACTGACTGAAAATGCTCCCGTCCTAAGGCAAGGTTAGGTCTGACTGACCCACACCCTTGCGCACTATTATATGGAACCCTTGTCCGTTCAAGTCTTCAAGAGGGTCCCAAAAGCCCTTTCCATGTGCAGTGCATGAAGCGCCCTTGATACAAGGTTTCCATACTCCTTAGGGTTAGCTGTCCATTGACTTGCCGGGGGAATAGGAACCGGACTGTTGCTCCCCAGAATGGTAGGAGCCAGAACCAAGAGGTTCTGAAAAAAAAAAAAAGGCTGTCCAACTGCCTTGCCTTGGCCCAATCCTTTGCTTTAGATGGAGAAGTTAGCCACAGCCACACTCCGCCTAGTCTTGCCAAGGCAGCCCTTCCATACGGCTGCCGCATCACACGAATGGATACCTTTGCAAGGGTGTTGTTCGAACAATGTCATCGTGCTTGGGCATATACCCATATGTCATCACACACGCCTATATACGCCCACACACACCAACACATCAACAATCACACTCGCTACGCCCATACACATACACCCACACTCGTGCCCCCCCACCCACCCCCAGCCACCCCCAGCCCCCGAAACAGGGTTAACATGGAAGGGGGTATTAAGTGGACGATGAGGGTTTCGGAGTAGGAATTTCGTTTTAACTACGATGAGCAGTTAATCCCCTCGGTTGAGGGCAATCAATGCTGCTCATCATATGATTGAGGGTGCCAGTGTGCCGTTTCGGTTGACTACGTATGCATTTTATGGGATGGACACGTGGCACATTGATATGAATTCGGGTGGTTTACGGAACACCTGGTTATAATTGTTGAGGGACGCTGGACCCGATTTCCAGCAGGTGCCGCTCCCCACCAATAGATGGAGCCTCCCCGAGCATGCTAGTGGTGTCTCCTCTTATCAGCACCTTTAGCATCCACTTGGGTTGTTTTCCAAAAAAACAAACAAAAAAAAAAAAAAAAAAAAAAAAAAAAAAAAGAGAGTGAAGCTTGCTTTTTTTGGAAAAGGAAGTATGGGACATGACATGCTTTACA
>BFEA01000552.1:389262-423367 GCA_003427395.1 Chara braunii | reverse complement strand
GGGGGGGGGGGGGGGATCCAGAACCCCTAATAACCCCACCCACACCCCCATAGCGCCCACCAATACCCGCATACACCAACCTAACACTCCCGAACCACACCCAACATCCTTATTAATGCCCCCAATATTCCCTATATCACCCCTACACTCCACCTATACTCCAACCCATACCTGCGTCGCATCGCGTGCGAGCGAGCTCCGCACGCACGGCGCATAACGCACGTGTAAGCATGCACGCGCACGTGATGCGACGCACCCCACTAAATAGGGTACATAAAAAAATTTGGAGAAGGCTGGCTGAGATAGCCAATGGCGCACCTCCCCACAGAAAAAAACATAGGGCCCACGTATTCCTTTTTAAATAGTCTTTTTCGCGGAGGACCCCAGCAGTACATATGCAGGTGTCCGAACATCTCAAGAGACGTTCAGCAAATTTCGTATGAAAGAAGAGCAGGCCAGCAATATATGCTCTGGATCCGAAGTCAGGTCTGCTTTCGAGCAGTTATGGGTTACAAGTTACAACTACTTATCACCGTAGCTCTCTCTTTCGTTTGTTTCTTTTTCCTACAAGCAGTGGCCCTAAGGGCCTTGCTCCACTCTTCACCAGCACAAAAGACAAAACATATGGCGGCATATGTGTTCCATGTTCTAGCAGAAGATTCATTCCTTTACTTTATTTCTTTTGTTTCTTTTTCCTACGACCAGTGGCCCTAAGGGCCTTGATTCACTCGTCACCACTTGCACAAAAGACAAAACATATGGCAGCGTACGGTTCCATGTTCTGGCAAAAGATTCATTTTGCACATTTTTAGTGGAGGGAAGCCCTGAAAAGCACGTGGTGAGTTGGCCTGCTATTGCCCAGAAACTTGCGTGCTCAGTGGTCCCATAACTGCTGAAACGCGGACCTTAAAGTGAATCAACAGCATATATACTTGGCGTGCCATACCTTCAGCATGGCTATGACTACTACCTCGTTCATGGCAACGAGGCCCTTCCTGATTGTGTGCAGGGCCCTCTCGGATAACCCGCAGGGGGTTTGAAATAAATATTAACAAGGAGCTATTTGTTACTCTTTCTTATTTTTTTTTTTTTTTTTAGCCCATCGGTGACCAGCACACTTGCGCAGCAGGTATGCTCCAACCCGAACCCCCCATACCCCTCCCCCATCCCAAAAACTTTCTCTGCGGATTTGGGCTATACTCAGCAAGCGCAGTAAGGCTGCGCAATCAGGAAAAAAAAAAAAAGCAGAGGATGCCTGTTTTCTGACTGGTCGGCGGACCACCGACCGGTCAGCCCCGATCCGTCAGGACAAAACGGTCCGCGGTCAGGGTCGGCGGTCGGCGCCGGTGCAACCCTGCTGCCTGGTTGAATCTGGCCGACAGTTCTGGCAGAATGCGAAAAACCGCCAGCCGGAAAATTTACCCTAAAAGCGGCCTGCCCCCTCCCCGACTCCAACCTGCGACTGTCGTTACAGTTTTTGGCAGCGTCGGCCCACGAAACTTGACGGGAGACAGCCTCAACCCCACGCCCGCTGGGCAAAAAACTTCCTGCGGCCTATTTCACGGGACACCTCCAAACGACGTGCGGGCCTTATTTTTGCTGGGCCCAAAGGGACCGTCTTATGGGGACCGCTTTTTCCTTTAGGTATTAGTAGATTAGTATTATAGAGATAGAGATAGAGATAGAGATAGAGATAGAGAAGAGAAGAACCTCAGCTGGTTATGATGCGACTCCCATGGGAGACGGGAAGCAATCAAGTACCTGCCGGTCAGCTCTTTCCAGAATGTATCTGGCTGGACTTCTGGTCAGTCCTGAGGTGGTACACGATTGAAAACAAGAAAACGACTGCTGTATTTTCGTTCAGGCTGCTGGGAGCAGGTCCAGCATAAGTGGCGGTACTGATCCCAACCAACAAATTCCCCTGCCGGTTCCCACCCCGTCCAGGCTCAACAAAGCTTGGCGCGCAGGCCGCTTTCGGGCTCGGCATGAATCACTGAGCAAAGTACTGGTGGTTTAAGCATCATTGGACTATCACTTTTATTTGCTCTTGCAGATCCCCTCACGTACAAGGCTGGAGACGTTGATGGTGGTTGAGTGCCAGCCGCCCACATCCCCGTGCCTACACGACACAATTGCACATTATGATCGGAGGGAGAGTGAAGGGGGGTTACACTCCTGTACGTTTTTCTTCAGATCTTCAGCTTGTATTTTGCCTGTTCTCTTAATGATGCTCATTCATATGCATTTATTAGTAATACATAAAGGGAGGGAGGAAGGAAGGGGTAGGAGGCGGAGTTTTATAGGAAGCGAGAGGCAGGAGAGAGGCGGGTGGAGGAGGGAAGTGGAGTGGCGAAGAACAAAACAGAGGAACGGAAACTTAGGAGCGTTCTGAATGCTCACCGCTGGAGCAGACTACTCTAGAATGACGCAAGAGGTCAGTCAGTGTTTGGATTGCAGAAGATTTTGAGTTGAGGAGCAGCTGTTGTCTATGGTAAGCAGCCACCCAAACAGGCCTGGTTCGGGTGTGAACTGTGGAAGCACCGCATCCAATTCTTGCAGTTGCAGTTGCTGCATCGAATGGCATGTCGTAGACAAATGCCAAAGGCTATGTGGCTTCTACATGCTAGGAACACAGCGGCACGTTGACCGCAATTGTTTAGTCATTGTCGTTCCAACCCGTCTACAAATTGGACACGACATGTCAGGGTGTCGTACACGAGTGCAATGTTGACTGTCATCATACATATGTAAACAAAAACTTCCATGGAGTATTCCTTCATATCCTCACAACACAAGGCATGTGAATGATGCTAGCCGAATCTCAGGTGGGGCATCACAGAGCAGAATTGAGCAGGTTTTTTGGGTTTCCACAGTCACTATTTCCGCTCTACGGACAGACGATGACGGGAACTGACCCAAAGCAAGGGTGTTTACCTGTTTTAGGATTTGGTTTGCAACAGCTCACCCTGGTGGTGGTAACCTATCTGTACAGCGCTCTGTAGGGGATCCATGTGGTGTGTGTGTGTTGTAGTTTGGGTTCAATTATGGGTGTCATCCTTGCACAGGGACCGTACATGCGCTTCTCATTCCATGTTTAATGGATATCCCAATGGACATGGTGCACTCTAGCAGCGTATTGAAAAAGAAAAACCGAAAAGGAAAAAAAGCTGTCTATCAGACAATACCACACAACCTCGTCATCACTGTAGAAGATGTGAAGGTAGGTTGTATCCATTCAGAGAAAGAAAGGGATAAAGACTACTTCTCCCAACTCCGCAAGTCACGAAGTGGCTGTTATCCCTCTCAGCTCCGGTACAGTCAAGAAGAGCGTGTGTGGTGTTCCTGGATATCATATTAGCATTTGTACTGCTTCTGTGGTCTTCCCCGTCTTCGTGCTGGGAGTGGTGCTTCATCGACAATATGGTCCACAGCATAGCTACCATCCATGTCAAGAGGAACCATTGATCGGAGCTCGTCATTAAGTACACAAGGCAGCAACTAGGATGCATGAAACACAGGGTAGGTTCTCAGGTGTCCAGGGACATATATGACATACGATGGTCCATCCTCTCCACCTACTACATCCAGTACTTCACACTGCCCTTCGCATGCGGGCAACGACTTTTGAGAGATGTCTTCTGCGGCAAGCACTCTTTAGACGTCACCCATATGAAATCTCTTACTGCAAACTGTGATAGCCTGTGATGCTTATTAGCCTGGTCTATCATTTTATGATGGGTGTGTCTAATCTTCTCTGTAACTTTCTTAATATCTGTCTTGTACATCAGTGCAAATTCCCTAGATTCGGGCGGTGGATGTTGTATCTGATGTGGATTTTAACTATGGGTCTGTGTCGTCTCCAACCTTTATGTAAATCAGAAGGCATCCTGGCTGTGGACAGATGCACTGAATTGTTATATGCACTTGCTACCCTTGGTAACTTCTGATCCCAATCAGTCTGGTCGGCTCTAATGAACATTCACAAAGTCTGTTGCAGCTTCTTCATCTGTTCTGCCTGTCCATTGGTCTCAAGATGCCTACCAGACGACATGGTCAACTGTGACAAACATTCGTTCAGCAGCTGTTGCCAGGCTTCACTAACAAGCTGCACATCTCTAACACTAACAATGGCTACATGATTACCATTATCCTCAACCCAGTGAGCAAAGAACTTCCCTACGACTACCTCGGTTTAAGCTTCTGCAGGCAGGGGAATGAACTCAGCGTGCTTGCCAAATCTGTCAAACCACAACCATGCCCTGACTGTTCGCTGATCTACTCTTTACCTTTGTCTCTATGGGTCGTGACTTGTGAGAGGTCCGCAGTGTGGTCTTAGCAGGCCTTGCAGTACCTAAGTACTCTTGCCCCGCTGGCGCACCTCATCGACCCTATCTTCATACCTGCCCACATGAGTGAATGCAGCAGATTGGCATAAGTCTTCCGCCAACCAAAATGCCCATTAGCATCATGACATTCTCCAGTAGGGTAGGCCCGCGGAGGCCAAAAACACTCAACTAGCAGGTAGGTAGGCAGAAAAGATCAAAAGGTAGTACCTTGGGAGGCCGAGGTACTGTTTTAGAAGCTCGGCAGGGTAGTCACGCCGACGGTAGGCGGCCTCAGATCCGTCGGCTGCCGACCAGCCGATGGTAGGCGCCGTCGGCGCCGACCGGTCGGCGATCGGTAGGCACCCCGCAAAAACAAAAAAACAAAAAAACAAAAAAAAAAATTTTTTTTTTTTTTTTTGGNGGGGGGGGGGGGGGGGGGGGGGGGGGGGAGAACATTCATTCTTCGGAAACATTTGATATCAGACCGCTATGACCGCTATTATAGTCTGCGCAGTGAGGAGTGGCAGAAAAGATCAGAGATCGGAAGAAAAGGGGAAAGAATGTACACATATATCGCCATAGGTATATATATGTTCATTAGCTCTGTGCTACAAAATGTGTTGAGAGTTCCATCAGTCTGCAACACAATAAGTAGCCAAGGGCAGTTTCCGTGCTCAGGGAATAAAGACAGAAAGGAACGTGCTCTTTCATACGCCACTTTTTTCTCAAAGTCTTTTAATAGAAGATGCCAACTCTTTCTGGGTCTGAAGGGCTTGCAACTTTGAACCAATAGCACGCCCGATAGCCTTTTTTTTTTTCAACAACACCCTCTGATTCTGTTAGGAATGTTTGATAAGAGAGCATGCCCGATCGTTTGACGGCTGGCTTCAGCATGCATGGCAGGAAGCGTCAAAATTCCAACACCTCCAAGAATGCTTTCCAGAAAAGTTTCACATGGCAGTCTTCTGCCTAAAGAGGAAACCAGTATGTGAGGAAGGTAATCGACAAAGGTGCTTTTAGGAGAGAAAAGGGGCTCCTCACAAATGAGCAGTTCAGCATCAGATGTGTGTGGCCAGCACATCCATCCAATCAAACACAACTAGCACTCACTGCAAGAGAAGCCTTAGAAAAGCTTTCATCAATTTTGGTGAGGAGGCAAGTCATGCTTCTGAAGTTGAATCGCAGTTTTATCAAGGGCACTCTGACAACCAGGAATGTGGTGAATGCATCTGACCGCATTCACGGTCACATTCAGTCACGATGCACACAGCTCAAAGAGTCCCATTATGACAGAGCAGCAGAGAAAAAGGCCAAATGAGTGCCTCTGATAGAACTCTTTGCATTGCATGGGCGAGAGGGCCAAGGGACGGGGGGGGGGTTGGTGGGCTGGAGGCTATACAGGGAAAATGTCCAAACATGAAAAGGTAAATATTAAATAAACTTTTGGGACATTTACCCAAAAAAGGTAGATAAACTTTTGGGACACATGAATAGTGCATGTCCTTTCGTTTGGCAGCTTCAATGAAACGCTGATGTTGCAAGAGACCTAAAAAGCTATAAAATAATATTAAAATTAGTATAAAATTACTATAAATAGAGTAAGCCTTAATTCCAACAATGAAAAGGAAAACAGAAGAAACAAAGACGAGCAAAAGCAGAGTAGTCACACCGACGGTCGGTGCAGTTGGATTGATCCATGAGCGAACCCAACCTTCCACCGGTCGGCACCTACCTGTCAGCTGTCGGTTGGCACCCCACAAAAAAAAGAGACGTCCAGACAACCCCCAAAACCCCCATACCGCCTCCCAACACCCTCATAGCCCCACATAGCCCCCCTATACCTCCCCCTATAAAAACCCACCACCCCCAAAAAAAATTATTGCGGATTCGGGCTGCCCTCCTCAAGCCGCACACGACCATGTCATTGGAAAAAAAAAAATAAAAAATTTAGGCAGTCTGCCGACCGCCGACGGGTCCGCCTACGGGTCAGCCGGACTGGTAGGCGCGCCTACCGCCTATGGTAGGGGTAGGCGGTAGGCGCCAAAACAACCCTGAAGTCCAGTAGATACTGGTCTAGTAGGTCTGAGTCTAGAGCCTGCAGGAACCCTCCAAAACAGAGAGGTACCGGTAGACTTGGAGGCCACTTGGCCTAGAAGTAACTGTGCGAAGAGGCACTACTCTGGTACATCACGTGGAGAGGCGAAGGGCTCAGCCTCATTTTCTTGGATGCAGCTTGGGGGCACGCTGCTGGAGCAACTGCCCAGCTGAGGCAGCGCTGGGTAGAGGAAGAAGGTGGAGGTTGGCATCCACCTCGGCCATGGTGGAAGGCACCAAGGAGCATAGAAGAAGTGGGACGAAGAAGGAGGAAGAGGCACTACTCCGGTACATCACGTGGAAAGCCGAAGGGCTCAGCCTCATTTGCTTGCATGCAGCTTGGCGGCACGCTGCTGGAGCGACCGCCCAGCTGAGGCACCGCTGGGTAGAGGAAGAAGGTGGAGCTTGGCATCCACCTCGGCTATGGTGGAAGGCACCAAGGAGGAGCATAGAAGTAGTGGGAAGAAGAAGGAGAAGGAGCTACGGTGGTCTTCATCTTCATCTTCTTGTTTGGCGCTGCACCTGGACGGCCCCAAGTGGGTAATACCTTGAAGGAAGACTCCGGGGGTGGTAGTAGGCATGGCGGCCATAGAAGAAGAGACATAGTAGCTTTGCGTTCTCCTTTGAACATCAGAGCTTAGCTCTCATGGTCCCATAGCCACCAGCTAGACCAATTGGGAGAAGGAGGTGTGGGATGGCTATGGTGGACTTCTTGAGTGGTTGGGAGTACGGGGGGGATTCGAACATTGATTCTGGTTCATTCGTTCATTATTTTTGTCAAGTGTTTGGGAGTAAGGGGGGGATTAAAACATTGATTCTGGTTCATTCATTCATTGTTTTTGTTAATTATCTCGGCCTCTTATATAAGCAAATAGTGGGTCTCGCGTGACGCTCCCACGCGAGACCTGTGTGCCCTGTGTTGGGAAAACCGTGGGGACAAGGGGCGGGCCCAACGAAACGAAGTGAAAAAAGAATCACTGGAGGCCTACTTTTTTTGTTGTCGTTTTGCGTTTTGCGGTGCCAGTACCATTTATTTATTTTTCCTCCTTCGCGGAGGTGCTCTTTTTGTTGCAGGCCATAGAGTTTCCTACTGTTTTTTGTCGTCTTGTTCATGCTGTTGCTCATAGTTCGTGGAGTCTCCTCCATATATGTTTCCACGATGAATGTGCCCACAGACCTGTCCACGTACGTGAAGAAGTCGTAAAAAACACTCAAACGAACGGCTCTGGGCATAGTCCTGCAGAGCTTATAGGCCTCGCTCCACTACTCACCGCATGCACAAAAGACAAAAAATATGGCCGTGTGTTTTTCCATGTTCTAGAGGAAGATTTATTCTCAATTTGTACATTTGGTGAGTAGTAGCCCTATGCCTGAACTCCAAAAAAAAAAAAGAGTTAAATGTCAGAGAGCGTACTCAGGGGCTCGCTCCACTACTCTCCAAATGTGCAAAATGACAATGAACCTTACGCTAGAACATGGTCAGGTACACTGCCATATTTTGTCTTTTGAGCACGCGATGAGAAGTAGAACGAGGCCCATAAGCTCTGAGGCCTATGCCCAGAGCCGTTCGTTTGCGTGCTTTTGTCTTTTATGCATTTTGTGAGTAGTGGAGCGGGCCCTCAGACTATTCACCGTACCTGGATGAATGTGGGTGCAGTTCTGTCCATAACTGTGTAGGAAGGCCCGGTGTGAGTATGCCCAAAGTCGTTCATCAATCTCAAATTCCTGAGTCCCAATCCCAGAGTCCCGCCCAGGCCCAGTTCCCAGGTCCAGGTCCAGGTCCTAGGAGTCCGGTCGCCCCTGGAGGCCGAAGCGCCAAAGCGTCATAGGGTCCGACCGTTAGGTCATCAAAAGTCATAGGCCCGGTACGTGATAAGAAAACTCTGCAGTCCCAAAGTCCAAATTTGCAGCAGCATCTTGCGAAACTCCAGTAAGTTCCGAAACTGGCAAACTGCAGCCAAGAGACCGCATCAACCGGTACCGGTCCGAACCCGACAACAACTCACTTCATCTGCTATTTATAGTTGCTACAGTGCTTCATCAGGTCATCGGGTCACTTTTCAATTAGCATGTTGTGAAAGCTCTGCTGTAGCGCTTGTGCGACCAACCGGTTGGACTATCGAGGAAGGTTAAAGACGAAGGGCAATTGGGCGCCCCGTTAGGTAGACGAGGAAGACGACAGCGACCATAGCCGCAAGGGTGAACAAGGCCAAGTAGACGTGGGTCGGGTGTATTCCTGTCTCTTATACACATCTAGATGTGTATAAGAGACAGGCGCAGTACAGTCTCAAACTCGAATTAAAAAAACAAAATAGTGGACGGCCTTCTAGTGACTGGTTGGCAGACCGCCTACAGGTCAGCCTGACCGGTAGCCAAGAAAACCATCGGCCATCGGCATCAGCGGTAGGCGGTCTGACAACCCTGAGCAAAAGGGAAAAGAGGTCCTGCTCCTTATGGAGGGACTAAGCACTTATTGACCTAGAGACAGAGAGAAGGGTGTGTGTGCAGTATGCACTATGAAAGGTGCGACTCACATGCGCCACATCA
Organism: Chara braunii; assembly: GCA_003427395.1. Taxonomy (NCBI): domain Eukaryota; kingdom Viridiplantae; phylum Streptophyta; class Charophyceae; order Charales; family Characeae; genus Chara; species Chara braunii. Next base: position 414,401 of record BFEA01000552.1, on the reverse strand, counting down.
TAATCAGAATCAATGCGCTGCCAGGACAGGCCAGACGGAGAGAGGCAGGGCAGCAAAGCCCAGATTTCAAAGAGGAATGAACCAGCACTTATCCAGAGGAGAAAAGCAAGGGCATGCATGAAAACTAGCTTAAACCACATGTCTCAACCAGAGTCTAAACCATATGGCTCTGGTTTCAACCAGGGTGAGGGTAAACCAGCTTCCTCAGAACTGATCAAAGCCAAGACCATAAGGGCCTGATGATAAGGCTGCATTTCTCTTTCTTTCTTTTTTTCCCCCTTTTAAGGCTGCATTTCTATGTTTTTCTTATTTTGTTTTCTCAACTAGCGAAGAGTCGTTCAAAAAAGTTCCCTTGGTGAACTTCAGAATCAAGAAAAGATGATTGACTTTCTCCTTCCAGGCCTTGCTGGGGGTTAGCGATAGCCTGGGTACTACTTCCGCCCAGAGTAGAGTGGATAGGCTCAGCCCCTAGGGGATAGGTTGAACTCATACGTGGTAGTGTAGTTTACTGTAAGTTAGAACTTAGTAGATATCAGGGCTTAACGTAGCTGCTACCTTAAACCCTATAATAGGCCACCTGTCCCTCACTATCGAGTGTGAAGCGGTGCCCCGTCCTGGTCAAATTGCCATACACCTTGCAGGTCCGGTTGGTGGACTGACCAGTTAGAGTACACAGCTAGTGGTAGGTAGTCTGAGGTAAAAATAAGGAGAGAAGAAAGTAGCGCAGTAAAAATGCAGCTGCCCCCCATATAAGGAGAAGGAAGTTCTTTTTTTTTTTTAATTAGTGCAAGGAAAATGAGCAATGGCAAGATGACAAAATCCAGATTGCATAATCACCTTGAAAGCCAGAAAGTATCAGAGTGTCCAGAAAGCAGCATTGCACCAATGCAACACCAATGGAGAATCGTAACACTGAAACTGAATGTCAATGAGAGCTTGCTCTCGCCATCACCAACATAAGTATCCAGGCCCTTCTCCCTACTTGGCGCTCGGCGCCCAGCCTACTCCCTACGCAGTTACTATCTGCCTACTAATGGACAATGCAACTGTTGACGTCGGCAGCCAACGAAGTACTTGAAGATGTCGACCAATGCAGACCATCGCCAATACCAGGTATGTGCCCTCACATCATCATCATCATCATCATCATCCTATTGCCTTCTCCCTTGAATTTCACCCACGTCTTCCCTCTGTACACCCGAAGACCACTCCTGCGCCTTGCTGTACAACCAAGTCCCAGCCAGCTATGAAGGCTGGGCTATGGCGCTGCCCTCAGCAGCGCCCTTCCTCGTACACGACCGCACGTGCGCAGCACCTTGACTTAGTGCAAGCGGCAGCCCGCAAGACTCCGCTCCAGCAGCGCTGCCGCTAGCTTGCAAGTGCCCGAATACCCTGCCTGGCCGCGAGCTCTTTCCTACATGGAAGAGTTCTGGCCAGGCCTGCGGCTTGGCTGGGCTGGGCCTGCGCCCAGAAGCTTCCGGTAAGGCCCAGGTGGCTGGGCCTCTGCTGCAGCTGCTGGGCCTCGTTCAGTTAGGCCTCCCAACTGTCTGTGTATGTTGCTTCGAATCCTTCCCAGGGCCTGCATTTCAGAAAGGCCTGGAAGCTGTGGAAATTCTTTGCAGCTCGAGTCTTGGGTTCCCTCAACCAACTGACGCAACACAACTGTCTGAACCCCATGTCCGAAATTGACAGCATTTGGGCCTCTCGTGATTTGGTAGGCCCACCTTCACTTAGGGCGGGCACACTTGCATCAGGGGCCCCATAGGCCTGTTGAGGAGCCACATCCTCACACTAGTACCTTTGTAGGTTTGAAAATACTGGGCCTCCGACCTTTCAGGAGGCCGAAACGAAACGACAGCCGCCGATCAGATTTATCAACGGCAGCCGTTGTCGGACCCGGCCTCCTGAAAGTTCGGAGGTAGACCAAAACTTGTCGAAACCGGACAGCAAAGGTACTAGTGGTTTAAAACTCTGAATCCTACTAGGGAGGGTGGTGCGAGCATCCCCCCCTCATAGAGTTCTATAAAATCACTCCATCTATTGGTGGGGAGCTGCACCTGCTGGAAACTGGGTCGACCGTCCCTCAATAACAATGGTTGCAAGAGTACTGAAGAATGCGAGAATTTGTGGGAGAATCATAACCGCTTCACCCTTCTCTGGGCGCCGGCACTGACGTTGACTCCTAGCTCTCATTCTCCTAATCTGCCTACCATTCATAGACGCTTATGTCACAACTGTTAAAAACGAATTACTCTTATACCCAAACCAGGATCTGGAAACCAAAGCTATTGCAGCTGGGGGAAAGAGATCAGGGAATTCTGACAGAGGGCGTAGGGGCAGAGATTTTTTATTTTTCATTTTTTTACCGACCTATAGGATAATCAAGGGCTAAATAAAACTTCCAAGCTACAATGCCATCCTCTTGCCACTGCTTCCTCTATCCCTGACCCAGCAGCGTCTCGGCAAAGGGTTTCATGTTTTTGGTACTCTATTGGTTAATTAACCATCACCAAACCATCCGACCCAAGGGGGGGTTCAAACCTCTTCTTTACCCATATCGGGCGCCGGATCTCACTATTATAAACCAGCTTGAAACCCTCTATCTCACTCGTATCCAAACCATGACCTTGGAACCATACTTCTTGGACATGGGGAAAAAGGGTCAGGAAAGTCTGAGGGAGTCCTCAAGGGAATCTCTGGATCAAGCGCGGACCACTCCCCAAACTTTAAGTAGTAATTCCTTTCGAGTTCCTCAGTGTCCTCGCCCTGAGCCCCTTTCCACTTTACCTGCCCCAGTTTTCACCCTTGGGGTGCCCCAAGCCAGCAGCAACTGAATTCTTGGAGGTGTTTCAAGATTTCAGGAGGAGAATGTAGATTCTCTATTTTCTTTGAGGAGAAGGCAGCCTGTGCTTTTCCTANAGAGAGAGAGAGAGAGAGAGAGAGAGAGAGAGAGAGAGAGAGAGAGAGAGAGAGAGAGAGAGAGAGAGAGGAGCAATATAGGAGGGGACCATTAAGGGTAGATAAAGAGGTGAGGGAGTTCTCACCTGACTATTTGGACTGAATTCGGTCCTGAACAAGGTCAGATAAGTTCAGGGAAGTCCTAGCGTAAGAAAGGTGTCAAGGGGTCAAATAGCAGAGAACTACGGTCTTCCCTCCAAGACAACTTACACTGATTTCCAGCGTACTACAGTGATCATGAGTGTACCTTGTGTTTGCATGAAGAGGGTGTAAGCTGTCAGCGATATTGCCCCCAGGGACGAGTGAGGGAGGAGCAGGAAGGATGCAGCGAGGAGAAGGAACAGAGCCGAGGAGAGGTGACGAGTAGGTGAGGAGAAAGGAGGGGATAGGTGACGGGTATGTTTAGAGATCTTCACTGAGCAAGGATGACACAGGGATACAGGCTCGCATAGGATGGGATGCATGGTAAAGCCAAGAGGCAGCATTAAGGGAAGTGATTTGACAGCCAACGTACCACTGTCCAGATGTGCAGAGGGTCTCCGCAGGTCTCATATTTCTTCCAGTTAATTCCCACAACAACTCTGAAGGACAACAAAGTCAAGGCGGCAAAACTCATCCTCAAGAAGGGGGCACGTGGCATCCAATACCCCAGAGAAGTTGGGATGTCTATCAAATCTGATGTCAGAAGGTCGAAGGCAAGCAGTGAGACATGCACATGCATGTGGTGTGCCAATCAAACTTATGAGAATAGCATGGCTTCTATACTGCATTCAGTATAAGAACTTAAGAAGGGAGAAGAGCCTAGGCATAGCATGGCTTCTATAGAATCTATACTGCATTCAGTATAAGAACTCAAGAAGGGAGAAGAGCGATAACAATGAAACTATAAACAGCGCAAGGCAGTGTGACATCACACTGTCTTTTAACTTGCATCTTCCAGTTGTGGTGTAGCATAGAGATCTGTCCTTCCAATCTTACACCAGACACTTTTCTTGTTTATTTGTTGTCAAGCAGTTTTTTTTTTTCGGTAAAAGAAAAATCCATCATCCAAAATACGTAGAAGGATACACGCTTGTCACAAGCATTGACAAGAAGAAACCATCGTACCTGTAGCAGCAACAGAGGCACAAAGCATAGACAAAACAAAATAAATGTTAACTTCTACATAAATGGTAACATTGGATGGCTTAGATGCTGTTGATGTGATCCTGCCCCCCACCCAGAGCTGATGATCAAGAAGACGGACGGCCATGACAGAGTGCACATCAACAAATATCAAAGGTATCCGGTTACCAAGGAAATCCCTTGTGCTGTGGCTGCCTTGTTCATCGTGTTGCCTTAAGTGGTATGACATCTGAGAATAGATGCTACCAAATACTTCACACACTCATGCTGTTGGCTTCAGAATTCCTCTGGCAAAGCATCTCTGCTCTTCAATTCCTCCTCCTCCCTCTGCAGCAGGGACCATTGTGATCATGTCAGAGGATTCATTCACAAAAGCATTCAGCGGAAGGGAATGAGCAAACTCAACACCTCCTAACTACCTTACAATTGGCTGAATGGTACACATACTACAGCTCATGAACCGGTCCAGAGATCAAGCCCAGTCATATACGATCAAATCAGAGGATAAACCCCGTTTTTGAAAAGAAAAGAAACGGAAACAAAAGAAAACACATTCTGGCTCGACGCCGTGTTCAAGAAGACATACCTTGCAGACTACAGGTGACGAGGTGATCGAGAAATTCACAAGATCTGGCCAGGAAATTCAAGCCTCATGGCTACCATCACGTATTTATCTCATTCTACAAGCTAACGCTTCCACTCCTCTTCCGATAAAAAACAAACACGGTGATCAGCTCCAGGCTGGTGAACCAAAGCAGGCCGCCCAGAGAAAAATGCTCTCTTTAAACAGACACTACAACGTAGAACATGAGCAAAGAATCACACTCAGGATTATGTTTAGAGACTAGAAGTGGCCGCCTGATCTGAAAATTAGTTGCGGCACTCCTGATACATGCTCGTCTGAAGATGAGTGATGCACAGGTCCGAAGCAGCGCCAATGCGATGAATAGGACTCCGAACAAACAATGCAATCAGCAAATAGGTAATGCGCATCCAGAATGGAAACGATGTAATGCAATTTAGCAGAGCAGAAGACACAAGTTTGTGACTTGACTCGTCAGACTCAGACTCGACTCCCACAGACATCATCACACATGTCAAACCAGCAAGGAGGGGAACACATAAAAAAGATCCCTCCTTGCACACACACATGGGGAAGAAACCATGGATGATGGAGGTAGGGAGGAGACGAAGGAAAAGGAAGGGGGAGAGGAAGAAGAAAAGAAGAAGAAGAAGAAGAAGAAGAAGAAGAAGAAGGGAGCAGAGGAGGAAGAAGGAGATGGCTCTCCTCTCTCTTGTCACAAAGACATGATTTGTGTTTGTCACTCTTTGACTTGAGTTAGCTTACTATGTTTTCAGTTGCATTCGTACTATACTGTGTATCGAGAGGGTGAACTATCTTGGAATCACTATACCAAGATAAGTAAACTCAATTGTTTCTCTCTTAAGTGGTTACGTTACTTTACTTCAAGTTATTTTTCTGGTATGAGCAACCGCAAAATCTATATGTGGAGTACGCGTGTGTTGGGATCCATCGTCGAAGTTGGAGTAGTAGCCAGAATCGCGTCGGCTTCAAATGAATGGCGAGGCATTGTGAGCAACGTGATTATCATGGTAATGATTGTACCTATCGCGGTAGGGAGAGAGGGAATTACGAACGTGATGGGAGTGGTTTTGTTGGCTGTGAAAGGGGCTATCATAGAGGGAGTTATGAGCGAAGATGGTGGCTCTTTGATGCAGGTCGCAGGAGCCAAGTCCCAGCTATGGCACCCAGGTAAGTCTCACCTCCCCTTGTGGCTGTGGCTCCAGCCTTCGCACTCCCACTACCTCCTACTCCTCTAACTGCTACTCTAGCGCAGTTCGAACCAAACTGGCGCTGCTCTTCAGCAGCGCGTCGCCCAAGTGTGCTTCAGCAGGCTGAGTGACTGAATGCTGCTGCCCATCGGTCTGCAGAGAGCTCGCGCATACGATACAGCTTTCCTCGATGTATTGGCAAGATGTCTAGATTCAGCGTGTTGTGTTGACCTGACCAAACACGGACTGAGACACACAGCTGATTTCTGAGTTTTGCCCATGGACTGAATGCCTTGCTGAGTTTCCCGCTTGCTACTAAGTTCTCTAATTCTGTGTGTGCACGCTTGCTGATCTGCATGTCTGTCTGAGTGCTTGATGACTTGAGTGTGTGTGTGACCCGCAAGGGCACTTGTTCGTTCCTCGGACCCTCAGGACCGGTACTTACCTGTGGCCGTGACATCGAGGATTGCAGCGGGGGAAAGCACTCAAGTGGCGGGGGAAGAGGCCTGCAACACTTGAAGCAGTGGGGAAACACTCAAGTAGCAGGTAGGCCGGTACCACACCCTGAAGAGGTAGATGTGCCGGGTACTGAAGGCCGAGCAGAAGAAGACAAAAGTGGCATTTTTAGAGGCCCAGTAGTTGTAGGCTAGGTCTAGGGACTCTAGGCGGGTACCAGTCCAACCAGTCCGAGTCTAGGGCCTGTACGGGCAATATCAGAGTCTGCAATGATGTTTCCCGCCGTAAGGGAGGAGGTACCGGTTGCTTGGAAGGCCGAGCGGCCTGGAAGTCACTGCCCAAGAGGCAAGCAGGCCGCTATATCTCCAGGCCAGGCGAAGAGCCCAGCCTCATTGTCGGTGTGCAAGTTTGGCTACACACTGGTTGGAGCGCTGGCTGGAGCAGTGCTGCTGGGGAAGGAGCAAGGACACGGAGGAGGAATAAGGCCAGGGCTAGGGAGGAGCGCCAGAGGTACTTACCTGGCTATGGTGGCAGCCATCTTCATCACCTTGGTGGGCGCTGCAGCAGGAAGGCCCCAGCTGGGGTAGAGCTACACCAAGAAGCTTCGAGGCAGAGCTAGGCATGGCAGCCTGAACTAGAGCAGCCATAGCTGCTTTGCGTTGTCATTTGGACATCAGGGCCAGACCCAAGTAGTCCGCCATAGCCTCGGCCTATGAGAGTGAAGAGTGAGGGAGGTGGCCATGGCTATGGTGGACCTCAAGTGATACCTGCAGTAGAAGAGGGATTCAGACTTTGATTCTGGTTCAGCCATTCAATATTGTATTATTATTTCTTGTGTGAATAAGAGAGGAGGAGATAAGGAGGAGGAGAGTGATTGGCGAAGAAGAAGAGCATTCTCATTGGTCTATGCAGGTGTACATCATCTTTTTCTTTTTTATTTCTACTTCTTCTTCTTCTACCCCTCTCTCTCCTCTCAAGTTCATTTGCTTCTTTTTGCAAGTGGACGGCATTGTACTACCTGATGAATGTGTATCTCGAAATTGGCCAAGATCATAACAGTGTACCCTCCAGAACTTAATGTAACCTCACAGGGGAGGCTAATGACAAGAATGAGCTGGCAGTAGTTTGAAAGGGAAGCGAGGTTGATGGGAAACTGGGGTAAACCAGGGGCACAAAGTCTGCTACCTTTCTAACCTTGAAGGCTCACTCAGCAATGCCATATGTTGCAGGCAACATAGCTGGAGTTCAGGCTTCGACCAGTCCCTTATCAATGGGATCAGGAACTCCAAGGAAATTTGTTCTGAGAACGTACATACTAAGTCCTTCGTTGGAGAGGTGAGAGGTGTTGAGAGATCAGCAAGCGCTCAGATCTTACATTTGCAGGGTCTTTCATTTGCTTTTGTTTTTTATTTTCAAACTGGCCCCACTGCAATCTGAAGTTCATGGCAGTGCGCGCGCCAACTACGGAATGGGTTGGCCTACCGGCTGAGGGGAGAGGTCAGTAGCAGTGCACAAATTTCTCAGTGCACCAACTTTGGAGATTTTCCACACTTGAGATTGTTGGTAAGAGTTCTGGAAAAGAATCAGGGGCATAGATTTACTGCTGATTTTTCCGGGAAAAGTGTTATCAAAAATCCAAATCTTGGTGGAATACCAATGGCGGCAAAAGCTCACATATTTTTGCTCCCTGCTGCTACCGGTAGGCCCAGAACTTTATTGGTCCCTGCTCCGGGCTCACGAAAATGTGCTGGTTCGGTGACTTTGCAAAAAGGGCAATGGTAGTTCAAGGAAAGCATCACTAAGCAAGCCCGCCTAGGTTGAAAGGAAGAGTCTCAGGAGCCCAGCTGTTCATGGGTCCAGTCTACTGGGGAAGCGCTTGTTGGACACTGGGTCCACCATACCATGAAAAAACAGCTTCAAGTACACAAAACTGGGAGTCGGTTTTGACCTCACCAGAGTCACCAGTCCTGGTCTACATAGCCTTTGGACAGATATCTGCCCAAGCGATTTGGCCAGAGTTCAATGACAAAGCACAAGTCGGACCAGTCCCCACCAATCTGTCTGTATTGTGTTTGGGCCCACCCAACTTTTGTTTGCTGAGTACCTGATGGCGTCCTCCTTCCTTCCTTATCATCCCAATGATTCTCTTACATCATCCATTTTGCTCCCAAGACAATACTGTGCAACAAACAGTATGCGGGAGGGTTGAGCTCTCTGCCTGGCCGAAGGGAAAGTGGGTCAAGGGAGGCTTAGCAAGCAAGGTGGCTTCCAGGCATTTGTTAGTTTCCCATAAGGGAATACTGGGGTGATGTAGAGTTTGTCCCGAACAGTGCCCCACCTATTATTATACAATGTTGAAGATCATATCATACGATAGAAATTCTACCTTATCTTGAAGGTCATACTACAATAAACGCATACATGTGGCGCATCACATGCGCGAGAGTTGCGCATGTGCGCCACATAGCGCACGCGCACGCATGCTCGTGCACCTGATGCGGCACAAGTACGGAAATAGGGTCTGGTTAAAAAACAGGCTCCACCAGGCGAACGCGCTGACGGTAAGCGCGAACGAAGCGCTGTGCTATTTTACGCTAGCAACCGTCCCAGGCCCATTGGGCTTTCGCCCGCAGGAATCCAACCTTGCACCCGCCACCCGCCAGCTTGCCGACTCCCGCCTCACACACTGTCTCGTCCAGCCAAGCTGTGCGCCACTCATTTGAAGTCACTTGCAAACAGCGGGCGCCCATCCATAGACCAAGAAGGACACAAAGGGTCCTTGTTTGCGCCGCACGTGCGCGAGTGGATGCAGTCATCGCATGTGGAGTCGCTGAGTCCCCACCACCTTGCCCACTGCATCAAGATCGCCTGGTGACAAAGGTTCACAGGCATTACACACAGGACATCCACGACTTCAAGCTCGAACATCCGAGTGAATAAGTCGTTAACACCCTTCTCCCCTCCCGCTAGCTCCTCCCTTGCCTCTCCATCTTCCTCTCCCGTAGCGCCCCCCCCCCCCCCCCCCCCCCCCCCCCCCCCCCTCCTCACAGCCCGCCATCTTTCAACACACTCTCAATCCACCGGCATCACACACAGGGTGCTCCAAGTGAAGCACCCCCAGACCCCCCAACGCCCTCCCACATTTTACCCCGCCACTTTCCCCTCTCCTGCCCACGTCACTCCCCTTAACTCCCCCTACACATTCGACCCAAGTAATTAACTCATCCTTCTGTTCGCATGTCGACTCTTAGCCGCCATCTCTCTTCACCTCCCCCATCGAAAGGTTCACCTCCCGAGATCACTCCTCCACCGATCCCCCCTCCCTAACCTCCGCCAACCAAAACTCCCCCCTCATCGGGCGGGGATCAATCCACATATGATTTCAATCTCTACTGTGATACTTTGTCTCTCTCTCACGGTAAGAATCAGATCGTGTTGTGTCTAATCAATCCGCACCTGACTTCAATCTCTGCTGACTTACTTTGTCTCCCCATTAGGTTGACAATCCGATTTTGTTGTAGTGCACCATTTTGCATCTGAGTCTCAGCAACATCAGATCAGGCCACTTCCAACCTGCCCCAGTCGCCCCACCACGACCCTCCCCTCCCACCATATCCCCTCCCTTGCTGTTACCTCCCTTCCCCCTAACCGCCTAGCAAGTACATTACTAACACTCCCATTCTCTCGATGTCCACCCACTCTTCACTTGAATATTTCTGCATCATAGTAGAAGGCTAGTACATTAAAAAAAAAACGAACAACACTAAGAAGGAAGCAAGGCAACCGATCATGGATATTCAGCCCAGACAATTAGAAAAAAACAAAATCATAGCACGAAGGATAGTATCCTCCAAATGCAGGCATGGCTTAAAAGAATGCACGCGAAAACACAGACTATGAAAATAAAAGAAAATAGAAATAAATATAAGAAAAATCAAAACAACCCAACCAGCTCCAGAAGAGAAACATAGAAACCGCCTCAGTTTACCCAATCCAAAAAACAGAAAAGCATAATCACATCACAAAGGCCAGCACTGAGCGAACACAGACATGGCTCAAACCTACCATCGCCACTACAGTGCAGTAGCAGCAACAACAACAGCCACCTCAAACGACCCCTACCAGATTGCATCCAATGTGGATCATGAGACACTTCATTCTTGTTGGAAGCCCCAAAAATTGAAGGAGAGAAAGTCACAATTAAATTCAGGAACGTTAAGGATAATACCGACGAGGAAGTGACCCCTTGGGCGTACCCAAAGGACAAGATCGTCAACACCAACGCGACATATGAGAAGCACGCACTCATCTTCTCCTTTTCCAATGTCGGGGCACGACTATCTCCCATCCAGGAACATGACAACATCAAAACAGATGTCGACAAATTTTCCCAGCTTGGCCTGGGTAGGACCATGATGATCGTGGTGTTCAAAGACACAGGTCAAGCAACACATCCGTTGGAGAATGCGAGACCCTGAATTGCAATGGCTCTGTCCGCACCCTATCACGCTGGAAGTCGCAGACAGCCCAGCGAGTTGAAGTCTCACCGGGTGCCTCCTACAAACAGCGACTGATGAGGGAACAGTTCCGGGTACAGTTTGACAACATCCCCCCCAGAGGCCATCTCATGATTAAGGATCTATTGGAAGTCGAATACCCCGCAAACAAAGTGAAAAAGTGGGTCCTCCCCACCCCTGACTTCCTGGGCCCCCATTGTGATTCTGTAACAGCAATCCTGGAGGTAATAACCAACGACCCCCCACTGTTCCCTGAGGAGTGGCAATGTCTCATAGGAGACAAAGTCACGTCAGTGACAGTTTCTACCAAAGCCTCCCCAATCTGCTTCAGGTGAAGAGAAAGAAGTCACTAGGGAACTGATTCCAAATGCCCGTGCTCCCTGGAGCAGAAAAAGCTGAGACAGAAAGATGAGAATTGAGAGACCGCGGTTTCGCAAGCGCCGAAGGTTAGCGCTAACGCAGACCAGCGTCCGGGGATTACGGTTTCGCAAGCGCCGAAGGTTAGCGCTAACGCAGACCAGCGTCCGGGGACTCCCGGCAGCTCTACCGCAGCGATTCGCGCCGGGCACGTCGTTCACGCGGAAATTCGACCAGCATTCGAATTCCGTCTGCTTCTGGTAGCGAAGCAGGGAAAGTTCAGCCACGCCCTCGGGCGTGGCGGGAGATAGCCATATCCACCGGAAACTGCCATCATGGTATGCACCGCAATCACCCACACCGGACAAGTCCCAAACACCAACTCGACAAGGGAAAGGGGAGCACTCGAAAGGGCGCATAATTTCGTGAGCGAGGCCAAGAAGAGGAGGTGGTGAAAAAAGGAAACGAGAAGGAAGAAGGGACAAGGACGAATAATGAGAGAAGAGAAGAGAGGAAGGAGTGGGGCCTGAAAACAACAAGTAGGCTATTTCAGGCAAGCGAAGAGGGAGGACAACGCAGACAGGTCGTGAAATCGTGGGGTCCAGAAGAGCCAGAAGGTCACAGCGAGCGCCAATGTCCCCAACAACAACCAAACAAGGAAGACGACAAGGGGAAGAGAACGGAGGACAAGAGGAATTGAAGAAGGCGAATGAAGAGTCGACGAGAGTCATTAAAGTAATCGGAGCGCTTCTTATCACCATCGGGCGGTGCGAATTCACCACACCCCCTGAACGGCAGCGACAAACAACCCGAATCTGATCGGGAGACACGCTCAAGTTCAGGCATTTATTTCGTCCAATTTCTACCAGTCTCCTTCCCCGACACCGTGGTTGTAGCTCTCGCCTAAAGCACTCTCGTTACTGAAATACTAAACTCACGGCCCCCATACTAATCCAATCTGGAACACCAACTACCCTCTCTCCCACCCCTGGCCTGCCTCAAACCCTTCCCCATTACATCGATCCCACCAACACCTCATACCCTGCTTCGATACCACACCCCRTTTCCACCYCGATCCCACCAAACACCCCGTCCCCACCCTATTACGGTCCAAGACCCAACCWGAATCCGATACATCCAYGATMGCGRCCCACCGCCATACACCACCMCCCCACATCGCCCTTTCCGATCCCCGTACTACCCGYTTCTTAACTCCCTCCCCACCYCGTTATCAACATAATCGACTTCCCTGCCCCACCCCGRTCCCRACCTCTCATCCTCACTCCGCCCYRGGCCTACCCAGACCCCGTCTCTATTCTCGACCTGTCCAKCTCCCAACCCGACCTCGRCCRCAGAATCGTCCAAGGCCCAGCCCCRAGCCCATCCTACGCCCGATYTGTCACACATACTGGTCGGACGTCCRACCCATGACTAYCCCGATCTGCGCCCACTTCTACGCTAACCTCGTACCTCCCCCAACCGCGYTYCCCGMTTCCTACTGACCCACGAATCATTCCCTGCCCGTTCCCGTAACAGCCCTTCCTAACTRTAAACCACTTTGATTCCAYGCTGTCCCCAACTCACGCCCCACCACTGCCCCGTTTCCTACCTCCTTCACAATATCATTATTATTATCRTTATWATTATCATTATTATTATCATTATTGTTATTATTATYATTATTATTATTATTATTRCCATTATTATTTTTAACTTTATTATCATTATTATTACTATTATCACTATTATTATTACTACTATTATTTCATTTTTCACCACTAAGCAGATTCTCCCCCGCTCCCGTTCCCACCCCYGTTCCGTTTCTATCCCCGTTYCAGTCCCCACCCCCGTTCTTGTCCCAATCCCAGACTCCGACCCTGTAGCCGATCCCGATCCTACCTCCGACCCAGACTACACCTCCGTTCCTAGCCCACTCCTATCCCCACCCCATCCCTTGTTCGAGTTCAGAAGAGTCTCAAAGCTCTCTTTACCCCCCACCCCATCCGCATCCCCAGCTCATTGTGTTCGGTGGAATCCCGTAGCGTCTGGATACTATCTTTTGGATCTGGCCTCCCCCACTCCAGTTCCCACCCCCGATTTGTTTCTACCCCTGTTCCAATGCCCACCCCAGTTTCCGTCCCCCAACCCCGATCCCGACCCTGTACCCGATCCCGATTTTACCCCCGACTCAGAATCCACCCCCGACATTAGTCCAGTCCTACCCCCTCCCCAATCCCTTGGTCAAGATACTAGCTTCCGGCTTTCGCCGCCCCCGCTCCAGTCCACACCCCCGTTCACGTCCTATCTCCGCCCCAGTCCTCACCCCCGTTTATGTCCCCATCACCGATCCCGCAGTCCCCATCCCTGTTTTTGTCCCCATCCCCGATCCCGTCCCTGTATCCGACCCCGATCCTACCTCCGACCCAGACTCCACCCCCGATCCTACTCTCCGATCCCATCCCCAATCCTAGCTCGAGTTTAGATCGCTGCTCAAAATTCTCACCACCCCCCCACCCCAGCCCCGTTCGCATCCCCAGCTCCTTGTGCTCGAGGGAATCTCTTTGCATCTAGATCTCCACCAAATCTTCCAAAAGCCGTACACATCTGAGAAAGACTATTAGTCTGAAGACCAGCGCTGGCCTTGCCTCACGATTAGTCAAATCCAGATCGCAAAGAGAGACAGTGCTAACCAGTAAGATGGAMGGAATGGGTATGGAGACTCAGAATTGGCTGGCGGAACAGACCAGAACTCCGCTAGTGAAGACCACCAAATGCATCAATCACGGAGGAAACAATAAAGAAGAAGTGGTTATCTACGAATGCCCGAAAGAACTGACGTCGAAACAGGAAGAGATTCACCAAAAGCACGTAGTTTTGTTCTTGTTCTCCAAAAAAAGCCAGGAACTGGACAGACAGGCCAAACTAAAATGGATATGGGAAAAGCAAAAAAGTTTGGAACCAATCCAGGGGCAGGAACCCAAAGTTTCGTTCCATCCGAGATCCAGGAATGTCAGCATGGTATTGTGCATGGAGGAGCAATTGGCGTCCTTCTTGAAGAACAAATGCTTCACCTGCAATTCGTCAGTCGCCATAGTGCACCTGTGGAAAAAAGCGGCAAACATCCAACAAACTCCATTCAGGTACAAACATGAGTTAATCAAAAAGCATTTCTGGATTCAATTCGACAATGTCCCAGAAGGAATGCACGGAAGTATTAAGGAGAGGGTAAGAATGGAATATGGCCACTTCACACATACGCACTGGATAGTTTCGACGCCAGACTTCCTTACTCCCCACCACAATCAGATGGCAGCAGTGCTGGAGACAGGAGACAGCTCGCTGCCGTTTGTACCAGATGAATGGTTCTTTTCGCAGGAAGGCAAAGTAATTAGGATAACGGTCTCCAGTAAATCTAATCCGGTATGTTTCAAGTGCAGACAGAGAGGCCACCTGGGTACTGACACCAGCTGTCCGAAAACAAGGGAGAGCGCAAAACCGAAGGCCCTCAAAAYTGCAAACCTGCAGGAAGTACCGAACAAGCAAGGCTACTGGTTCGTTCYAGAGGCACAATACGCAGGTTGGGTCTTCAACGACAATCTGGATTCACCAGACTGGGTATGGACCATAGCAGGTGAAYCGACCCCCAGACCAGAAGTCTATCCGYCGTACGACAGCAGGTGGCAAGCGTTGAAAACAGAAAAGAAAGCAYCCAAGTGCTTCACCAGGGACCCAGTCATCAACGTGGAGGCCCTGAAACAGGAAATGTGGGAGAAGGACCTTTGCGCTGATCTGCAAACAATTCAGGAAACAACGGAAAGGGACTGGGTAGAAGCTGTCAAGAGATATCAGGAGGAAAGGTCAAAAGGGTAACTCCCTAAACAAAGAACTTGCTGCAGAAGGGGAAAGAGAGGGCAGCAAAAGTATGAGTCGGTACAAACAGCGGAAAAGGAGGGGACGGATGAGTCCATGGAGGAGGGTGAGAAAGCAGCAGTCCAGGGGGAACCCGAGGGCGGAGAGAAACCCAGCGTGGGGGGACAAAGAAAGCACACGGACGGGCAAAGGGACAGAGATGATTCAGATGACGAACAAGGGCAAACGTGGAAGGAAGGTTACCCATGGTCTGGTCAGCAGGAAAAAGAACTGTTGGCCTACATTCAGAGCTATGAAAAGGTGAGACAAGAAAATTTTCAATTACAGTTAATCCTGCACAAAGAAGAGCAACCGAACACATCCCAACTGATTCCGCTGTCGGAGAACCCCTTCGCGCCTCTTGAGAGGGAAGAAGAGTTGTCAGCGTTCTTGGCCGGAAAATACTGTGAATCTAAAGAAGATCAAATAATGGAAGCAGCRGAGAAARGGGGGAACGAAACGAATGAGAAGAAGCAAAGGGCGGGGAAGAAATTGCAGAAGTACAAACCCTCACAGATTCTGCTGGAACAGACAGATCAGCCTGAGAAAGAGAAGAGCGAGGGGAATGAGGACTTGAACAAAGGCCTAACAAGGGAGATGCAACTGGGCATCCAGCTGGAAGCATTATATGCTCAAAACATGAGACTGACAGATCTGAACGGAGAAATCTCGCTGCGCACAGTGACGGTCCAAGACCTGCAGCACAAAGATCATGAGGCGTTTTGGGAAAGAGCCAAAAGGGAGGCGAGCACGCAGCAATCATCCCGGTGCAATGGGACCCGCTAGAGGAGCAATGGAAGGTAGCAGTGCAAGAGGATCTCTCTGTCCTCAGATGGCAACTGGGACAAAAAAAGGAGGACTTGCTGAAGAGAGTTAGCAAAGGGAAGACAACTAGCATCATGGGACTCGCAGGCAAGACGAGACAGGTGGGACTGCAGGCAATGCAGACGGTAGGGAACAAGAACAGTATGACGCCAGACCGCTACTCGTTTGTTTGGAGCAAGATGCAGCCTTGGCGGATGATTTGAAATGGAGACCATGGTGGTGGGTGTCATCGCTACCTGTCACAGCACTTGGCAACGAGACCACGCTGACGCAGAACGCAGCAGCGTGGGCTACCTTGCTGGAATCAGAGGTGCTGGGGCAGAATGAGGACGAACTCCCAGCGCTACTGACCCCACACGAGGAGGTGTCGGAGTCTAGCACTCAGACATGAACACAAGTACTAAGACCTTGATGAAACTAAGGGGGGGTAAACCATGAAGGAAACAAGAGGAGACTTGGTGATCCAATCCTGGAACGTAAGGGGTCTARCTACAATCCTTTCAAATCCAGGGAAGTGKCACTGTTTCCTAAATACAATAGGGTGGAATGGACCCAAYCCACCRGATATGGTTTGCCTCCAGGAA
The DNA here is from genome assembly GCA_003427395.1 of Chara braunii. NCBI lineage: Eukaryota > Viridiplantae > Streptophyta > Charophyceae > Charales > Characeae > Chara > Chara braunii. The sequence continues at coordinate 397,876 of BFEA01000552.1, read as the reverse complement.
ACTCATTTGACTAGTTCACCTGAGCACGAGATAATAGAAAAAGAGATAATGAGAAGATTAAAAGGATGTGCACTAGCAGTATCAGCACACAGCACACACTCAGCCTCAGCAGGAGTCCTCATTCTGATTCATAACCGACTGGTGGAATCGCAGCAAACCAAGATCTCCTCTTCAACAGCAGACCAAGTGAGCGGAAGATGGGCTAAAGTGGACCTAGCTCACATTGGAGAAGACATCACAATAATAAGTTTGTATGCTCCAAACACCACTGTGGACAGAATTAATTTCTTTGAAGAGGTAGGAGGGCTAATCCCTCCTCATAAGCATACAATCCTCGTGGGAGACTGGAATACAGCGCAGGACCCTCAGCTAGATAAAATTTCATGGGCGGAAGAAAATACACAAGACCCAGCTAGGGGACCTTTGGCGCAGCTAACAACGAAAAAGAACCTCAAGGACCCGTTCATAACCTGCTATCCGGAGAAAAAGGATTACACCTGCATCAGGAAAACAAGCCTGGGCAAAACGTCCTTTTCGAGAATAGACTTCTTTCTTGTAACCGAATCATTATAAGGAGCGACCATTGATTGCACAATAGGCAAGTTACCACACTACGTAGGTTTCGACCACAATCCAATACAATTAAACTTGGCCTTTTCTCTCGACAACGTACCAGGGTGGAGTTTCTTTAAGTTGAACACGTCTCTCTTGAATCTAGAGAATTTCAAACAGGAATTCAAATACAAATGGGAAGAAATAAAGGAGAACCTAAGGGGAGGAGAACCCATTAGAGACTTCCCGACAGCTGTTCGGGGAAAGGACTCAATGGGCAAATAGGTTCTCTAGGGAGAAGCTAATAGAAGAAAAGCAAGACAGCAAAGCCTAGAGGCCATGGTGGAAATAGCCAAGTTTAACCTCATCGCTAAGCCAGGGGCGAAGCTATACGAACAATTACTGGAAGAGGCAAGGGCAGAATTAGAGCAATGGGCAGATTGGAGAAGACAAGGTCTAGCGATAAGGGCCAGAGTAAAAGACTGGGAAAGCAATGAAAGTATGACAAAATCTTTCTTTCAAAGGATCAAGACAAACCAAAGGAATAGCAGAATCCTCGCATTGAAAGATGGGTGGGGCGCCACCCAAACAGATCAGACAGGATTGCTGAAGGTAGCGTCAAATTTCTATCAGGACCTCTACTTGTCCAAAACCTTCCTCGAAAACCACGGTAATGTCCAAAGAGCAAGAGATAAATTTATGAAATACCTCGACAAAAGTCTCAATCAAGAGGCGATAGACCTGTTAGAAAAAGATATCACCAAGACAGAGTTATTTGAAGCACTCCAGAGCATGCAACCCAACAAAACCCCGGGTAAAGATGGTCTTCCAAAGGAATTTTGGCATAGCAACTGGCACCTTCTGGGGGAAACAGTTACAGAATTCTTCAAGGAAGCATTCAAGAATGGGTCGCTAGGGGAATAACTTAGTACAGGGATAGTCACTCTCCTATACAAGAAGGGCGATAAGGAAGATATAAGGAACTACAGACCCATAACGCTACTACCAGTAGTATACAAAATCCTAGCCAAAACTCTAGCTAACAGAATAAGAAACATAACAGACAAATGCTTCCACATAGACCAAACGGGATTTATACCAGGGAGATATATCCTAGACAATGTTGTGACGCTTAATGCGGCAACAAAAATCATAAAGGATAAAAAGCTACAAGCGGCCATACTATTTTTTCACTTTGAAAAAGCGTATGATCAAGTAAATTGGGACTTCCTTCAACAAAGCATGGAGAAAATGGGAGTGGGCCCCAACTTTAGGAGATGGGTAAGGGTGTTGTATGGGGATGCAAGGGGGATGGTCCAGGTTAATGGTCACTTATCTGAAAAATATAAAACGACCAGGTCAGTCAGGCAAGGCGACCCTTTAGCGACCCCCATCTTCCTATTCGTCATGGAGGCAATCGCAGCTTTCCTACGCAAGGACCCGTCAATACGAGATTAACCTTACAACAAGACGGCAGACAATTGTCTATCCCAACAGTGATGCTTTTTGCTAATGACCTGACGGTGCTCATCAGAGCATCAGACTCATCTTTCCTAGCTCTTACAAGAGCAATGCAGGCCCTTCAACTGGCGTCAGAAATGAAGATTAATTGGAGAAAGACAGTAGGTTGGTGGCTAGCATCCTCACAGCCTCCCCAGCTAACCCAAGATACCCAGGGCTTACAATGGTTAGACACACAACAACCAATGCGCTTCCTGGGGATTCAGGTGTCAGCAGAAGGGACCAGCAAGGAGTGCGGAACCAGCCTGCTTATCAAAATGACAAACAAGTTAGTTGGGTGGCAGGCGCTAAATGTCTCAATAATGGGAAGAGTATTAGTTATTAATACGTCAATACTCTCGATGAGCTGGTACGTAGCTTCTCTGTGGAACCCGCCAGCAGGTTTCTTCTCCTCACTTAAAAGAAAGATAGGAGCATACATGTGGACGAGTAAAACTAATAAGGAACACTATATAAACAAAGTAGCCTCGAAATACATAACCAGAACAAGTTTGCAAGGAGGGTTAGGTCTCCTTAACCCGACAGTTCAATTTAAGGCCCTGCAACATAAGTGGATAATCAAACTGCTGCTCAACAAAGAGCTCCCTTGGCACGAAATAGCCTTGCATCAAATTCGGAACCTAGTCCCTTTTGAGGTGGACCCGTCCATAGAAGGCTACCACTGGATATTAAACCCGGCCCGGAACCCTAGAAGAAAAGGAGGGAGAGGACTTGCAGACAGCAAAGATCCTCCGAGTGAACACTAGACAACGCTTATAAAGCACTGGAGGGAATGTTTCCCGCTGAAAATACGAAAACCAAGAATAAGGGAAGAGGTTATGAGGCAACCGTTGTTCGGCAACCCCCACTTAAAGGACCAGAACGGCAAACAGTGGACATTAGACACGAAAGGTAAACACTGGAGGAAGTGGATGAGCAAGGGAGTCTGGAAGATAGACCACCTGTGGATCTCGGAGGAAGGCAGATGGGTTACAGCACAAGAACTAAGACATAAGCTCAAGGGGGTCCACAACATTAAGGAGCAGTTAGAAAGAATCATAGAAAGCATACCCCTAAAATGGGTGCTGCTACTAAGGAATGAAAGCAAATGGACGGTGGGTGATTGGGCAACCAAGAAGGGCAGGGGGGCACCGTCCGAAGCCTTCAGATTGATCAGAATCTTAGACTCAGAAACAGGGAAAGCAGAATTATGTTCCTATGAACTAAAGGCACCTCTCAGCTCGTGGGCCAAAATAGGTAGATTAAAGGCACCTAGGCTAGAGGGACAACTAAACCACTACAGAAAGGTCAGGGCCTGCACACTTAAAAAGGGACAGAGGGGTAACCAAGCTATACCTTCTGATCCAAGCAAAATAAGGCTATATAGACCCGATCTGGACATAAAAGATTTGGAGGTAGACCCGGCGGAATGGGGATGGTTGGTACCCAACAAAGCAGGGAGTGCCAGAAAATTGGTACCAATCTATGAATATGAAGTAAAAACGGGATATGTCTATGAATATGAAGTTAAAACGGGATACAGACTATGCAATAAAACATCGGACCCACTACCAGTAATCTCAGAAAGGTGGAAAAAGAACTTGGAAGAAAGCACGGACTGGTCAAATCAAATTATGTGGGAGCAGCATACGAATATACGCCCAACAAAAATTAGAAGTCTCCAATGGCTTATAATTTACTGGGCCCTTCCAGTCAATCAATGGTTGGCCAAGAGGAGAAAACAAGAAGACCCTCTACAACTGAGTGCACAGAGTAAAGTGTGTAGTGAGGGCGTGGAGGAATCGTTGGTACACTGCCTGATATCCTGTCAAAAAGCGCGGGACACGTGGGGGGAAATAAAGGGGAAGTGGACCAAGTTAACGGGATGGGAGTTCCCGTCCAATCCGCAGTACCTGCTGACCGGAAGTTTGGAGAACGAGGGTCTAGAGGAGGACTCAGAAGTAGTAGCCGAGTTAGGAGGAGGGCAACTCTGTGGGAGATTTGGAAAGCAAGGTGCAGAAGCAGGTTAGACGGCCAAACTACAAGCTTGGAAGAGAAAAGGGAGGGAATTAAGTGCACGATACAAACAGAAATAAGGGCTCGGTGGCGGAGAGACCTAAGAGAACAACAAAAGATAACGCTCCCGGATAAAAGGGAATTAAAGAGATTAGCGTTCACCAAAACATGGCTCTTGGGGGGCAGAATAGCAAGGCTAGAAGGGGACAATCTAAGATTCACAAGCTGGGACGAATCCATGACAGCACAACCACTGTAGGTACTACACTGATTATTAAAAAAATATCAGAAACCTGTTGTGGTTTATGGCATGCACTGCCTTACCAGTGAACCAATGGCTGCACACTAGGCGTAAAGCTACCAATCCGGATAGCTCGGAGATATGTACAGTCTGCTTGGCAGGAACGGTAGAGGACATAGTTCACTACTTGGAGCACTGTGTAGAGGCGACAGATTACTAGGCGAGAGCCTCTTCCCTGTGGGACTCCCTCTTCTCTTCCCCTTTCCCTGAACAACCCATCCAACTTCTCCTCCTCACTAACATCCCCACGATAACTTGGAGGGCGGAATCGAATTGGTTTGAACCATACTTGCGGCGCATTAGTGCGGTGCGCGATGCGGTGCGCTGCGCCGTGCGGCATGCGCGCGGTGACACCGCGCGCGCATGTGCGCACGCACGCGCACTAGGTGCGCCGTGCACGCAGCGCATGGGGACGCGCTACCAGTGCAAGGTGCGCACTGTGCGCGATGCCTATTTCCTTTGTGTGTGTGTGTGTGTGTGTGTGTGTGTGTGTGTGTGAGAGAGAGAGAGAGAGAGAAAAGAAACCATGTGAGAGAGAGAAGAACCGTGTGCTGACACAATCGGACCGAAGAAACCGCCCTTATCAACGGGCAACATGAATTTGGAAGCGGGGCGACATGTACAAAGGACAAAAAATATGGTGATGTATCTTTCCATGTTCTGGCGGAAGATTCATTCATACGTTGGGTGGTGAAGAGCGAAGGGCCGATGAATCACGTAAGCACGTAACATACCTCTGGAACCTTTCTTTTTTTTTTTTGGAGAATCTCTGAACAAATGAGACTGAATCCTCCGCTTGAACATGGAAAGATACATTGCCATATATGGTGGAGAGCGAANCCTTTGGAACCTTTAGTTTTTTTTTTTTGGAGAATCTCTGAACAAATGAGACTGAATCCTCCGCTTGAACATGGAAAGATACATTGCCATATATGTCCTGTTGTGCATGTCGAGAGTAGTGCAGCGAGCCCGTTGGTAAACATTACCGTTGAGGTTCTGACAGGTTGGACGCGTCGGGCTTCACTCGTGCAAAGAGTTGTTCTTCCTTTACGTTTTTTTCCTTTTATTTAAAAAAAAACAAAATTCAGGAAAAACGGCTGCCAGTTCCGTCGTTTTCTACTTCAGAAGTAATATGAAGAGAACGTTTTGAGAGATCGCGACCCTCATCATGACTGAATCTGGCCTGCAAGAACCCTACCATACAAACTGCAACTACCGTTGAGGTTCTGACAGGTTGGACGTGCCGGGCGACACTCGTGCAAATTTTTTTTGATTTTCTTCCTTTAAAAAAAAAGAAAAAAAAACATTCCAGGAAAAACGGCTGTCAGTTCTGTTGTTTTCTACTTCCGAAGTAATAAGAAGAGAACGTTTTGAGAAATCGCGACCCTCATCATGACTGAATCTGGCCTGCAAGAACCCTACCATACAGACTGCAATACCCTACCACACACACAGAGTGTTACCCGAACTACAGGTTACTAAAAACTTTCAGGCCAATGCGCGGCCTCCAAAAAAAATTTGGCTGCCCGTTTCTTATTTTACGCGAGCAGGGGGCCGGGTGTACTACTGCCCCTCACAACTTTTTTTTTTTTTTTTTGACCCCCATTTTTTTAGGTGCGCCGCATGCAGTGCGCGCGGGTCGTGCGGGATGCGCGGTGCGGCGCACGTGCGCAGTGCAGCGCATCGCGATGCGCTGCATGTATGGTTTGAACTCATCAGAAAGGTGACCGGGTCCCTATGGGTGATCTGGAAGGAGAGATGTAGCAGATCAATTGAAGGACTATCAAATCCAAGGGACAAGGTATGGAAAGAGTCCAAGTCGATTATCCAAACAGAGACATTGTGCAGATGGAGGAGAATCAAGCTGAAATGGCCCAAGGACGAAGAGCAGCGAAAGAAAGTGAGATCGAAATTGAGCAGGAATTGGCTGATTAGCGGTAAAGTAGCCGAGATCCGGGAAAAGACCAGGTGAGCTGGAAGGACTGGCACAACTCAATCCCGGATGGGATTGCACGGCAACAGCCACCAACGGAGGAAGCAACTATGACTTGAAGGGTTGGGATCGAAGGAGGTTTCACCGGATTAGGTTGCAGGAGACCGCTTCCACAGGGTCTACCTGCCCTGTCACCGCAGCCGTTCGCCACAATTCAGCACTGGCCGCTGGTGGCTCTAGAGGAAGAAAGGGGAGCGAAACTGCGTTCGTCAGTAAGAACCATCCCAGCCAACAGGAGGTGCCGCCAATTGAAGGGGAAAAAAAAGGGGGAAGGAGGGCCGAGATCAAAGAGGGTGCAGAGTGGGGAGGGTCTCATAGAGAAGTGACGACAGTATGGGGACACAGAGGGATCCGGTCAACACATCACTGGAAGGCGGAAGCAAGGGGGGAAAAGTTATTATTTAAAGCATCCAAACAAGGGTAGGGTTAAGGGTTTAGGGTTTAGGGTTCAACACAACTCAAAGGATGGGGGAGGGTAGCTGGATCTAAGGAAATCACAGCAAGTAAGGGCGGGTTGGGGATGACGGACAGCATGTGTGGGCAACAGCACGAGAGGAACTCTTTCTAGGTTATAACAGATAAATCTGGCAGGACTGCAACAAGTAGACCTGAGAGGGAAGAGCGACTCTGGGCAAGCTGACAGTCAATTCTCCACCCAACGTGGAGCAATCAATGCTGTTCAGGGGTCCTCCGGCCAGACGGGAGGAAGCGTGAGTTTGTTTGCTGTGATGTATCATACTTTGACTTGCCGGTGGAATAGGAACCGGACTGTCGCTCCCCAGAATGGAAGGAGTGGGGACCATAAGGCCCTGTTTTTTGGCAAAAAAAAAAARAAAAAAAAAAAAGAAAAAAAAAAGCTGAGACAAAATATGCTAGTCGAAGTTGAAGAGGCCAAAGGGATCTGGTTCGTTAATGACTCAGACTACGATGGCTGGGTCTTTGACAACAAGATCCCAAAACCTAAGTGGATATGGACATACACAAACACAACTCTGCAATCAAACAGCCAGATATCTTCCCCCCATCAGACAGCAAGTGGCACCATGTTGGAGCAAAACCGATAACGGGGATCCCAGGAAAAAACACGAAGACCTGTTGTGGGATCTCGAGTCAATCAGACAGCAAACTGCAGACTCCCTCTCTAATCGGGAGGATAACGACAATAAACTGCACACAGCCAAACAGATCGTTGAGGGGCGCAGCCCACAGACGGACACCTCCCTCAAGAGGCAGGCCTCCCCCCAAAAGGAGATCAATGAGACACCAAGCGGAAAGAAAATGAGAAAGAGCAATGCAGCGATAGAGGGAAGCACCCCCTCTGACACACAGGACTCTCAGGCAGCTACAACAGGGCCAGGCCCCATCTCAGCAGCGAAGCAGAACTCAACTCATTCAGTAATGGACATATCTCCCAGCAAAAGCGACAGATCAGCAAAAGCAAAAGAACCGGGAGACTGCCCCATTGCCTGGCTGCTGGAATGCCTTGCACGGGCCAAAAATGAGAGGGAGAAAGAATTTGATATCAGGGTGGCATGCATCAAGCACCACAAGAAGACAGGTCGGAGCAGCAAGGCCTCAATAGCAGGCATCCAAACCTCCACGAACACATACGATGTCTTAAGTCAACAGAGTGAGTTGTCAGATATCATGAGAATAAGAGGGAAAGAGAAACCTCGCGTCCTGGGTCCGAATCCAGCAGAGATACTCAGACTCACAAGGACCCAATCAGAGACATGGTCCTCCAAAAGTGGAAGCCCTCAAAGGGCGGAGATAAGAGAGCCAGAAAATGACCGACAACCATGACAGGGAAAGACAATGAACAGCAATCAATCAAGCATGAGATCGCCATTGTTGCAGCTCAGACCAAATGTTATTTGATCAGAATGAGGAATACCGAAGGACCACAAAAAAGAGTATTGTACGATCCAAAATGTGGCAGATAGCAAGGCTCCTCATGTTTCCGAAAAAGTTGCCTCCGATTGCAAAGCCATCAAGGCAGTCAGACCCTTGGTCCCCATCTGGTAGAGAAGGAAATTTGGAGAATGGCAGGTAGCCACCGACGTATCCTTCACCATTCCAACTGTGTGGGAGACCAGCGAATGCTGGCCAGAACCATCAGGGAAGGGATCTCCGAAGACTTCCCCTTGGGAGTATTCCGCATCCCCTCCTCCCCTACAGAAGACAATGACAAGACCGTTCAGGAATCAGATGCAGCCAATCCTTCGAACCAATCCTCGTAAAATTAGAAGAAA
>BFEA01000552.1:368612-389062 GCA_003427395.1 Chara braunii | reverse complement strand
CCGTTCAGGAATCAGATGCAGCCAATCCTTTGAACCAATCCAAGTAAAATTAGAAGAAAAAGCAAGACTGCACTAGGGTCTGGTGTGGAGGGCATGGAATACAGTAACCGCCCTGCCGTACAGCACACTTGCAAACAGGATGTGCCCAGCGAAGGTCATGGCTGATTCCCTAGCCTCTATCATCAGATCCAATATCCCCTCCACAGAACAATCCCTGCAAGTCAAAGTCAAGCCGCTCTATGTGGAACCGGAGGACGGCGACGGGAGCATGGAGGGTGACGATCGAGACGACGGGTTGTGCGACAGAATCTCCCGGGCAGTGAGGGGTTGGGTACCACCGCAGCACCAGAGGGCAGCACAGTGGGGTACAGCCTGGGATTGGCTTCCGGAAAGAAGGCCAAGGAGGACAGCGGAGGAACCGGAGCTGACAGCGCGGGGACCACAGCAGCAACCGATTAGAGACCCCAACGCCTCACCCAACGGAACTCCTCACCACAACGGCCGACCGGAAAAGAAAAGAAAAGGAAAAAAAAACTGGATTAGGCCGACGCCCGGTCCGGGCCAGACGGACTAGGGGGGGGGTCCGTCCGGCAAAACCAGACGAGCAAAAAGACGTCCCAGAACTTTTTTTTTTTTTTGAAGATAGGGTTGGAGTGCGCTCACTGAGACGAGCCCGAATCCGCAGAGAAACTTGTGAAAGCCATGTGTGTTGTGGGGGGGGGAGAGTTTGAGGGGAGGGGGAAGGGGGGGGTCGAAAGTGGGTAAAAGGATCCATTGCTGGCGTGGGGTCTTTGGGAATCTGCAGCTTGTCCTGCCTCGCCTTGTCCTGTGGAACGAACAGCGAACGGTCCATTGTCGGCGCGGGGTCTTTGGAGGTCACTGCCGATGCGGGTTTAGTGGAGGTGCTTGCAACTTTTCCTTTTCCTTTGTCTGCTGGGGTCTTTGGAGGTCACTGCCGATGCGGGTGTAGTGGAGGTGCTTGCAACCTTTCCTTTTCTTTTGTCTGCTGCCGTCTTGCCTCTCGTCCCTCCAGACCCACAACTCCCCCCTCCAATGTCGCTGCCACTGCCCGCCATTGGAGGAAGAAGAAGATGATGAAAGGAGGAGGAAGAAGAGGGAGATCAAGAAAGGAGGTAGAAGAAGACGATGAAAGGAGGAGGGGGAGGAGGAGGACACAAGAACGAGACGACAAGAGGAGGAGGAGAGAAGAAGAAGAATACGACAAAAGGAGGAGGAGGAGAGAGAAGGACAAGACGAAAGGAGGAGGAGGAGGAGGAAAGAAGAAAAAAACACGAGAGGAGGAAAGAAGAAGAAGAAGACGAGAGGAGGAGGAGAGAAGAAGAAGAAGACGAGGCAGTTCTCAGCGCACTATCCCGACAGTTGTGAAAGAAAACCGATGAAATTGGGACGAGGAGGAGCAGGAGGAGGAGGAGAAAGGAGGAAGAAGAGTAGGAGGAGGTGGAGGAAGAGGAGAGAAGAAGACGAGAGGAGGCGGCGGAGGAGAGAAGAAGACGAAAGGAGGAGGAGGAGCAGGAGGCGGAGGAGGAGGAGGAGGAGGAGGAGGGGAAGACGAGAGGAGGGGGAGGAGGAGGAGGTAGTTTATGGGGATGACAAGAAAAAGAAAAAACATAAGAGGACGATGGAGGACGAGGAGGAGGAGAGAAGGAGAACACGAAAGTGGAGGAGGAGGAGGAGAGAAGAAGAAGAAGACGAGAGGATGAGGAGGAGAAAAGAGGAGGAGAGAAGAAAAAGAAAAGGGGAGGAGGAGGAAGAGGAGGAGAGAAGAAAAAGAAGATGAGAAGAAGAGGAGGAGAGGAGGAGGAGGAGCTGCCGCTTTTGTATGGCGACGACGGAAAAAAAAAAAAAAAAAAAAAAAAAGGACGACGAAGGAGGAGGAGGAGGAGGAGAAGGAGAGAAGAAAAAGAAGACAAGAGGAGGAAGAGGAGAAGAAAAAGAAGACGAGAAGAAGAGAGGAGGAGGAAGAGGAGGAGGAGGAGGAAAAAGAAGAAGCAGAGAAGAAAAAGAAGACAAGAAGAGGAGGAGAAGGAGAGAAGGACAAGAAAGGAGGAGGAGGAGGAGAGAAGAAAAAGAAGACGAGAGGAGGAGGAGGAGAGAAGGACAAGACAGGAGGAGGAGGAGGAGGAGGAGGAGGAGAGAAGAAAAACAAGATGAGAGGAGGAGGAGGAGGACGACCTGCCGGTTTTGTATGGCGACGACGGAAAAAAAAAATAAAGAGGGAGGAGAAGAAAAAGGAGAGAGAGAGAGAGGAATCTCGACACTTGGCAGTTCTCAGTGCACTGCTGTTGCCACGTGGCACTTCGCCAACCAGAGAAAACCAATGAAATAGGGAGGAGGGGAAGAAAGGAGGACGTGAGAAGAAGACGAAGGGAGGAGGAGGAGGAGAGAAGAAGACGAAAGGAGGGGGAGGAGGAGGAGGACCAGGAGGAGAGAAGAAGACGAAAGGAGGAGGACGAGGACGAGGAGTGAGGAAGACGAAAGGAGAAGAAGGAGGAGAGCGAGAAGGAGAGAAGAAGACGAAAGGAGGAGGAGGAGAGGAGGAGAGGAGGAGGAGAGGAAGAAGGAGAAGAAGAGGAAGGAAGGAGGTGGACGCGGATTCACCACGATGGGAACAGCAACTTGACGGGAGGCGACGATGGGCAGGGCTGCTCGACGGGGCAGCTCGACGGGAGCGACGACGACAACTCCATGAAGACAGGCGGGCTTCAAGACGGCGAGCAGCAGCGACGACGGGCGGGCGGGCTTCGAGACAGCACCGACAGCGGGCGGGCTTCATGACAGCAGCGAAGTGGGGAATACCGCGCTCGAATTCAAACGCCACGTCGTAGGCGACCAGGGGGGGGAAACAAGGTTGTTTGTTGGCGGCTGGTCACAACCGCCAATCTTCGCAGATCGAGGGTTGGGATCAGTAGCCGAAGATTCCCTTCCCCCCGCCTAACTCTGAAAACAAGAAGTTACGAAGATGGCCTTCCCCCCGCCTCACCTTCCTCCAAAAATCGAAACGTAAAGTTTGGAAGTGCCCCTGGGGGCCGGGGAGGCTGCCACTGGCCGAAAAAGGCCTCCGGTCCCCACCACACGAAATTGCGTTGGGCCTGCCCGACACCAAACGAGGGGACCCAACCGGTCGGGCCGCCCGGGACCCCTGTCGAACGAAGGCTGGACCGTCGGACAGTCCAGATTCTAACACAGAAAAAAAAAAACAAAAAAAAAAACACAATCAACCCAAAGACAATCAGAACATAAACCCAGCAACCAGAAATGCGTAAGTCAATGGACAGCAACGATACATAGACTAGGACAATCAGAACTGACTGGCAAGCCAAGGGGTTGACGATCCACAGTTGGAACATCAATGGATTAGGTAACATCCTTTTCGAGGAGGATAAACTCCAAGACATCCGGCTAGGCCTCACAGACAAGAAGAAACATAAACCAGACATAATCCTACGACAAGAAACCCACCTATCCAATCTCACAAACCATGCCAGAATAAAGAGGACAATGTCCCTCCACATTATGGTCAAACAAAGATGATCTGAGCAAACGAGGCACAGCAATCCTAGTACCACTCACCTCCAAAATCTGGTCAGAAGGACATGTGATCCACAGGAGACATATATGAAGGTAGATGGTGTTGGATCGAAATCAGGTGGCAAGGAGAAGATATTAGGACTCTGAACCTATACGCGCCCAACGCAAAAAACGAACGGTTAGTGTTTTTTGACAACATTAAACCGCTCTCTCCGAAACCTCTACCAATAATCATAGCAGGCCATTGGAACACAACATTGGATCCCACCCTAGATCGCATCTCTCGGTCCCTATTGTTGGGCCCCATACGAGAAGGTACCCACATCCGAAACATCATGGCAGAGTTTGAACTAATCGATCCATTTTGAACCCTTCATCCTCGCGCGAAAGCCTTCTCACTAATCAAAAGACACCAAGCATACCGACCGTCACTCTCAAGGATCGACTTCTTCCCGATCTCCGAGCTCCTGCAGGGTGCAATCAAGGAGGCCAAAATTCTACCAGCAGCAGCCTTCACGGAACTAGATCACAAACCCATCTACCTGCTCCTCAACTTCAACTCCCCGGTAGAAAAAGGTCAGGGCTTCTATAGGCTAAACAACTCCTTCCTCTCCACAAACCGTCTGACCGAGGCAATCCAGTGGAATTGGTTGCTAATCCGTCAGGATGAGGCGAGGCGAAATGACCGACACCAATGGTTCATAAACAGCTATGCGGACCTGTCCCAAACTGCTTCATATGAGTCGAGAAGCATAGCAGCAGAACATGAAATCGAAAAGGAGGAACTCTGAATTGTTATGTCTATCGCAGAAGCCAACCTCGCCTTACATCCCACTAACAACTCTTACCATGACCTACTCATATCCACCAAGGACGAGTTGAACGAATGGAGATGAGAACTTGGGGGCTTACAACTACGCGCCATAATGACAGAGTATAGCCTCAATGAATCCATAACAAAGTTCTTCTTCTCAAAAATCAAGGCCAATGATCGAAACAGCATGATCGAGAGGCTGAAACACTTAACGGATCAGGGTAAGACAAAATCAGTCGGCATAGACATGGTAAGGATCGTCAAATCCTGCTATGTCGTTCTCTACGAGTCCAAGACCCGTTCCCCCCCTCCCCCAGCGAACATCACCACCCACCAACATATGATGTCGTATCTTGAAAGGACGGTCTCGTAGGAGCAAACGGAGGACTTGCACAAACCAATTACCCTGGGGGAACTGCATGCAGCCTTATTCCAAATGGGTAACGACAAGGCACCAGGAACCGATGGCGTATCCAAAGAGTTATGGGTCTATTTCTAGCCAATAATGGGGAACCTCAACTTCATCAATGATAGTAGGTTAATTTTTAAGCACTAGTGTGGCCTCTCTAATCCATAAGATAGGGGGGGAAAAGAAGACCTAAGAAACTATAAACTTATCTCACTTCTCAGAACCCCCTACAAAATCCTAGTAAAAACAGTAGCCAACGGGATCATAAAACTCACAGACAAATGTTTTCACATTGACCAAGCAGGGTTCATTTCGAGGAGGTACATACTAGACAATGTGATGGCCCTGAATGAGGTAGCAAAGAAGATCACAGAAAAACGAATGTAGGCTGCAATCTTGTTTTTTTAACTTTGAAAAGGCCTATAATGACGTCAACTGGGATTTGGTCCATAGTTATATGGAGAAGATGGGAGTCGGCCCAAACTTCAAAAAATGGGTAAGAGTGCTCTACGAAGATGCCACGGGCAGAGTCCAAATAAACAGAATATTGTCAGACACTTACCCAATATCGAGATCCGTTCACCAAGGCAACCCGCTGAAGCCCCCAATTTTTATGTTCATCATGGAAGCCATAACCTCCTTCCTCCTCAAAGACCCCTCCGTAGACCGCCTCACTAAACAGAACTGCAATCCCCTCCATGACTTCGCCCTACCCACTACGTTGATGTTCGTTGACGACCTCACGGTTCTCATCCGAGCAAAATTCCTCCTTTCAAACCCTGGTCATAGCTATGGAAGCCTTCCGACTCACATCAGAAATTAAGGTGAACTGGTCTAAAACGGAAGGCTGCTGGTTAGCAAAAGACACCCTCCCCCAACCCCTGGACCTATCCATCCCAATGCCATGGTCCACGGGCGACCAAGGACTCTGGTATCTGGGCATCATGATCAACAAAAACGGCATCTGGCAAGGCATGGGGGAGAATTTAATCGCCAGAGCAATAACCAACGTAGCTCCCTTCAAAAGAGCCCAGCCTTCTCTGCTGGGCAGAGCACTAATCATTAACACAACAATATTCTCCATGCTATGGTACATGGCATCCAAATGCTCCCCGCCCGCTGACGACTTGAAGAGCCTGAAGGCTAGGGCCAAATGCTTCCTATGAACCGAAGACCCTAACAAAACCTCCTGCATAAACAAAGTGGCCTGGCAAATCGTCATCAGGAAACCACACGAAGGGGGTCTAGGCATCATTGACCCAAAACAGACAGCGATCTCCCTTCAGATGAAATGGATAGTCACGATCCTAATCGAACAATCGCTTCCCTGGACTAAACTGGCCTCAGACAACATAAGGAACCTGGCACCTATAACCTCTCCACCTAACATGAGCGGCCTGTTCTGGATCATGGCCAAAGACTGGTCGCTCAAATTAGAGAGATCAACGAGGAAAACCCAACAAGCACTGTCTACTCAGCCCAATCCCACGCCCAACACCTATTGGACACCGATTTTGAAGGCCTGACGCCGATTGGTGCCAAACAAGAGAGGGACACCAAGCAACAAAGAGGAAGTCCTCAAGCAGCCCCTGTTCTGCAATCCTTGGATCAAAGACACAAAGGGCAAACCCTAGACCCTCCGGGCAAAAGATTGCAGATGGCTATCCTGGATAGAGAGAGGAGTATGGCACGTCAAACATTTATGGTCCGAGGGGAGAACGGAATGGCTATTCGACCAAGAACTACGTAGCCCCCTGAAAGGTTGTCACTCCATGAGCACCAACGTAGTGAAAATCCACCAAAGCATCCCTCCCCTGTGGACAGCCCTCCTAAGAGAGAAACCCACATGGAAACCAAGAGATTGGGGCCTACCCATCTCCCAGACCCCTCCAACAAGAGCCTACCGCTTCATATCTAGACCAGATCCAACCAGCTACCAGGCCAACTTCATATCCTATCCCAGCACCAATCGCAGTCTGTACGAACTAGAAGCTCAAATCAAAACGCCAACAAACGAATGGGTAGAAACCTTCTTGCTTACTCTCTCACAGCAAGTTGTGGATCATCTTCCAACCAGAACTCAGAATCGAGGAGCTCGAATTCGACGTAAAGGAGTGGATATGGCAATAGGGCACCACGGGAAGTCAAGAACGATAACACAATACGATGTAAAGTTCAAGTACGACCTCAGACTGCAGAACACACACCCGAACCCCAGGCTGGTGACAAAGCGGAGAAACATCCTCCACTTAGATCATGAGACCCCCTTTACCATCCCATGGACCAAATATCTTCTCATCAGACCGATTAGAATCCGTAGTATGCAGTGGCTCATAGCTCAAGCAGCCCTCCCTGTCGACCAATGGCTTTACGAGAGAAGGAAACACTCAGCCACAGACAGCTCAGCATGTTGCATGTTGTGTAACAACGTACCCGACCACTGCCTTCTCTTCTGTCCGGAAGGGACTTGGATCTGGAACAAGGTTTTGGAACTTTGGTCGACCAGCGACCTGGATCTGGAACAAGGTTTTGGAACCTTGCAACACCACCTCCCAACACCCCCCCTCTAACTATCCTTCTCTTTGCTAACACACCCAGTAACATCAAGGGCAGCAGGGAAGTCCGGTTCAATATGCTCAGGAAATTGGCATTCTGAGTCATACGGAAATGCAGATGCACATTGACAATCAAGGGAGCAAGGGTGGCACGAGAAGAAATGTGGTCTCTACTGCCAAGTATGGTGGAGACTGAAATCCGAAGCAGAAGGCGAAAGATAGCGGCTCTTATGAAACACAGACCAGAAGGACAAGCAAGCAAGAGACGCACATTCCAGAGAGACTGGCTTCTAAAGGGCAAGATCGCCACCCTCACAGATCACAGGCTGAGATGGAAGAAGTGGTAACAGGCCTAGTCATGAGGTTATGCCGAGCCAAGAACCCCAGGAAGAGGCAATATCTTGTTGAGCAACAGCAGAGACAGTCGGACGAGCGGGAGAGGAGAAAGACTCAGATACACAACTGGTAGCGGATCCTTCCACTTTTCTAGTTCTGCATAGATCTATGACAGAGCCTGGATGGAGCCTGAGAGGAACAAGTGGGCAGGGCAAGCTCACAGTCAATCCTCCACCAAGGGAGCAATCAGCGCTGATCAGGGGTCCTTTGGCCATATGGAAGGAAGTGTGTGCATGTTTAATGTTGTATTCAATTTTGACTTGCCGGGGGAATAGGAACCGGACTGACGAATGGAAAGGAGCCAGGACCATAAGGACCTGTTTTATTAAAAAAAAAGAAAAGGAAAAAAGAAAGGGCAGGCTGTGGTAGCCAAATGTACTTCTCCCTTCTGAAAATTGTAAGTGCACAAAAAAGATAAATTTGGGGCCACATCGTACTCCTCATTCAATCTAGTCTCTTTTCCAAAGGGCCCCCAGCAAAGAATTAGCATGAGTCCCATTTCCTTGGAAAAGACGCTCATCGAAATGTTGAAGGGACACGAGCAGGCCAGCAATATATCCTGGATTCGGATTCAGGTCTGTGTTCGAGCAGTTATGGGTTACTGATGTACTATGAACACTACAATAGCTCTCTTTTTTTTTGTTTTTCCTTTTCTTACATGATGTGGTTTCCTAAGGCCTTGCTCCACTCGTCACCACTTGCACAAAAGACAAAACATATGGTGGTGTATGGTTCCAGTTTCTAGGAGAAGATTCGTTCTAGTTTTGCATATTTGGTGAGTAGTGGAGTGAAGCCCTGAAAAACACATGGCTGTGTGTCTTTTTAACGGGGAACGGCAGAATTAAACTCCCGTTGAATCCCATTGAAACTGAAAAAAATCCCGTTGAATTCCCGTTAAATGCAAAAATGGGCCCCTCCCGCTCTTTTCAGGAAAACTGAAATGATGCACGGGGTCCGGAACACGTGGCCCTAGGCCCCTGCGCACTCAAAACCCCTCCCCAACACAAAAAAAGCATTCCCCCAACCCTTGAAGCACCTCTTACACCACCGAATGAGACCAACATCGACCGGCCTGCCACAGACCACTGACCAACCCCCCGGCACCAGTCCCCAAACCTACCCGGAAGCCCTCTAAACCATCCGCCCCCACATCCCCCAACCCCCAAGACCCCTAGTTATGTGTGTGCAGGTGTGCTGTGTGTGCGCGTATGTGTGTATGTGTGTGCCTGTGTGTGAGAGTGTCTGTGCACGAATATGTATGTATGTGCATGTGTTTATGTATGTGTGTGTTTGTGTATGCGTGTGTTTGTAAGTGTGTATGTGCGCATGATTGTTGGCGTGTGTGTGTGTGTGTGTGAGCATGTGTGTGTGCATGTGTCTATGTTTGTGTGTTTGTGTGTTTGTGTGTTTGTGTTTGTGTGTGTTGTGTGTGTGTGTGTGTGTGTGTGTGTGTGTGTGTGTGTGTGTGTGTGTGTGCGTCTGTTTTTCCTTTTTTTTATTTGTTTTTATGTTTTCTTTTTTTTTTAATACACAAAGTTCAAAAAACAAATAAAAAAATATGTTGTACATCTTTGAAAGATCTATAACCCTATATTTTTATTTTATTTTTGTGCTTTTTTTTAGCACTAAAAAAATGTCTGTGAAACCCAAAAAGAAAACACTCATTTCATCTTTTGTTTTTGTTTTTGATTTAAAAAACATAGAGTCAAAGCTCAAAAAACAAAAATATGAGGTCGTAGACCTCAAAAAGATCTACAACCCCATATTTTTTGTTTGTTTTTTTTATAATTTTTAGCCCACGAAAAAAATCATCGCGGGTCCCGGTGAAACCCGCTGCTTCGGCGTTTAAACGCCAAATCAACGGAATTTAACGAACCCGCGTTGAATCCAATTTCGGCCACACAGACTGCTGAAACATGGACCTGAATTCGAAGCTACACCATATATAGCTGGCCTGCTACTGCCTTACTACAAGTCCAGCGACTACCCTTATCTTGCTGAGGATACCCTTGCTAATTTTTGGCAGGGGCCATTCAAAGTACCGACAGGGGTTTTCTGAATGTGGAAGGGCTCTTTGCATTCTCTCTCTCTCTCTCTCTCTCTCTCTCTCTCTCTCTCTCTCTCTCTCTCTCTCTCTCTACCGTGTATACACACATCACGGTCGTTTTTTTTTTTTTTGGCCATCAGCGATGAGCGCACTGCGCACTGCGTAGCACACCTCACATATGCGCCTCGTGTATGGATAAAAGGACAAATTATGTTATTATGATTCTTATACTGAAAGGACATGATATGGGAGTGGAGAAGTCACCCTTTCTTTTGTGGGACTCCCATTTCGGCATCAGGTACATTCCGGTCACCATCAGATATAATTCTGCTCAAACCGTTACATTCATCTTATGAGTCTGTGAAAGTCCCCAACGAAACAGTCTGACACAGCCCTGAGCTTTTTTGTTCTGCTCTCTTTTCCATCTCTGCTCCATGACGCACCTGTCTGTGCTATCATATGACTTCACGGCGTTCATGCTTATGGTTCGCCAGGAAGTGACAGAGACCTAAAAAATTGAAAAGAATCCAACAGCAACTGCAGCAGCTTTACCTTTCACACCTTAGCCATTACAGGTCCAGCTTACTGACTATCCCTCTCATATAATGTATGAGGTTCATTCTGAGTATGGAAAAGGCACAAAGAGGACCAAAACACCATTTCACCAACCTACGACTGTACTTGAACAGGATCTGTTCTGTAGGTCGTACACTCTTCTGTATCTATGAAGACAGATGACTCATCAAGCTTGGAGGATGAGCCGGAAAAAACAAACACGAAAAGGAAAGAAAAATACGAAAATTTACAATTTCACCAACGTGCAAGGCCCATTCCAAAACCCGTACTCATTTTGCATATGCCATTCTATTTAGTACCACAGCAAACCAACTTCATAGGTCAGAGGTCGCGCGGTCGAGTTCACCTCCTTTTCTTGGGTACTTAACACAATGCTCTTGGCCTCGATGTTGAATACTCTTGCTGACTTTCCCCAACTTCCCACCTCATAGAGACTCTTACCACGATTGCCACGGTTAAAACCACCAAAGACTGACAGTCTAGCCCACCACCAGTTCACGCCCCTGCACTGTCCCTGCTATTGCAGTAAACTGCACCCAGGCCTGGGCCCTTCGACAGAGGGCCGGTAGAGCTTTGGGGCAAAGGACTGGTGGACCTCGAAAATCCGAGCTCCAAGCCCACCAGGTGCAACTGGAAGGGCGGGCGTGAGATGTAAAAACGGCACCTGCTTCCGTACGGGCTTGCAAAAGAGAACAAGAACGTTACTGAAAGAAAAGGGAAAAAGAGAACTGAAAAAAAAAGGACTTGTACAGCCTACCACTTGGCGGGTGGAAGAAAGACGTTATAAAATTGGGGGGAAGGGGGGAGGAGGGGGGAGGAGGGGAAGAGAACACTGACACAAGTCCTCGCTCCACTAATCACCAAATGTGAAAAATGAGAATGAATCCTCCGCTAGGACACGGAAAGATACACTACCACACTTTTTGTCTTGATGGAGACAAAACGTGCCCTCAGTGATTTCAGGCACCCTCCTGCCGTGAGAGGCTGGAGGAAAGGACAGGAGCTCGTCTGTTTTTTTTGTTGTTGTTGTTTTTCAAATTGCTCGGAAAGAAAGACAGACCGAGGCCATGAATGTGGCCATGAACTCGAGATGAGTACACCGCATGGCTAAGAACAACAAGGCCTTGAGATATCATCGTCCACAGTGCCTTCCCCACTCTAGAGCCTTTTTGCAGCTGTGGACTTGTTTGCAGTCAGATCCGATGTGAACTGGTGGTAATTGCGGTCAGATGTAGTGTGGAAACTGCACATGTGAGTATCCATTCATTCCATCCCGATCCCAGCTCACCACGTGAGCATGCCAACTGAGGGCATACTCACACTCGCAATTTCCCAGAATGCATCTGACTGCAATTGCGCTCACACCTTGATGAATCTGACTGCCAGAGCGTTGCAGACGGCCCATTCTTTCATTCGTACATCTTTTTCATGTTCGGTGAGAGCTGCCCTGTACATATCAGCCCATGATTTTATTTTCCCTTTTTCTTCAGCCTGTCGGGGCTGGAGCACGAGTGAAAACAACGTAACAATAAAAACGAGATATAAAACCCAAAAGGGAAAAAAAAACTAAAACTATGTATGGCCTCCGTTTTGTTCCGTCTGCTGGCAGCTGTTCCAGCACTTCAGTTTTCAAAGAGGATGGCACCCACTCACTTTCAGGCTCGGCAAAATGAAGTATTTGGATTGTCAAAACAGGTCTAGAAGCACTAGTACCTCTGTGAACTTATAAAACTTTGTATACCACTATATACGGTGGCTTTTAGATAGACTGTCTTTGGACGTCTCTAGAAACTGCGTTCAGGAGGTGCCCAAGACATGGTGAGCTGTAAAAACTGAAGTACTAAGACCCTGTCAAGGACAGTGCTGGTTGACAAAACCCAACTCCATCCACACCATCCAAAACAATTGTGTTATGGAGAGATAGAAGAACCCCACACCATCCAAAACGATTGATCGGCAACACTTGTTCTATCAAGGGGAACTAAAAGCATCATCATAACTAAAAGATGAGATGCTAGTGGAGAGCAACAAGACAAGCCATAAACAAACAGCCAAAACACACACAGCAACTGTGAACAAAATTTCTACCTTCTTTTTCTTACTGTAAAAAACTGGACCATTTCTTTTCTTTTCTTCTTTATTAAAAAAAAAAACAAAAAAAAAACGGACCTTATGGTCCTGGCTCCTTTTCCATTCTGGGGAGCATCAGTCCGGTTCCTATTCCCCCGGCAAGTCCAAGATAGTACAATGGTTATTCACTCACTCTCCTCCCCCTTATGGTGTGGAGGCCCAGAAGACGCCATTGATTACTTCCTTGAAGGAGGATGTACCGATCTTCGCCCCTGCCTAAGTAAACCTGTTCTAGTAGCTGCTGCTTGACTTTACTGGAAATATCAGGTCTCTTTTCTGACTGTTCCTCTCTATCAACTGGACCTGAGGGATGTCTGTGTTTCTCTGTGACAGTGGGTATGTCGGACTCCTTTACTCTACTTCTGGACACCTTGGGAGCAGTTTTACTTGAAAGTGTCGCTTGAACCTAAAAACCTAAACCGTAGCTTGGTTGCACTCTGATGATAGAACTTTTCCTGATGGTTGTTTCCTGACTGTGTCTACTGTTGATGCGGGGTCTGCTTGGATTCTGCGGCATATTCTCTGTTTGGGGCTGGAGTAGTGGGAGGTGGGTTGGTAGGGTTGGGAATTTGGATCGGTGGTGGTTGCGGGATAGCTGCGGTGCATGGGAGTGGGAAGGGGAAGGGGGATGTGTGAGTTAGTATGTGTTTGCTCAGACGTTTGGGGGATGGGGGGGGNGGGGGGGGGGGGGAGTGGAAGGAAATGTATAGAGGAGGAGGTGGCAATGAGGTTACTGTCGTGGAGGTGGTTGGGTGTTATGAGGTTGGTTTGATAACGGTGATGGCTGAGATAGAGTAGAAAAACTGGACCATCTTGAATTATGTGTGTTGTCACTGTTGTGCCATCCTCATGCAGGGGCCATGCTAATCTTCTCTATATCGCTCCAATTTTACTGGATATCCTGAAGGGCCACATAATCTCTTCCTTAAACTACCAGGACATCCGGGCCTGCAGGTGCCTTACTGTGCGCCAAGCTTCTCCGAACTGCCAGCAGCGCACTTTCTTTCTTTTTTGGCCAGCGCCGCCAACTAACAACAAGAACGAAGTGGCAGACGCGAACTTTCGACGTCCATCGCAAGATTAGCAGCGTCTAGGGACATGGAAAGAGAGCAGTCCTGAATGTATCATCTATTGTGGTCCGATAGGCCGAGCCTCCGAAATTTTCATAGGTGACGAGTTTCTTTTCCAGCAAGGCTGTGTACTGGCGGTTTAACGGGCACAAGAGACCGCATTCTTGAACTGATACCATGATGTATAACGAAGCAAACATCTCTAGAGAGGGAGATCACAAAATGAGACAGGAAGGGAAGAAGGTAGTGATTCAAACCACCACTCCCTTCACACTACCAAAATAAAACACCCGCCAGTCATCCAGGAGGCCACGATCCAGATTCATCACCAGCACTGACTCCAATGGCAAGGGGGTGCAGGTTACTCATACAGTGGCCCGGCAGCAACCTGCATGGCTGACAGAGGGAAAAAAGGCTGCAGCCACTGAACCTGCTGAGCCATCGCAATCAGGCACTTGCTCACAGCCCACGGTTCAGCAACTTCAGGGTCGGTCTAAAGGCCAGATTGACAAAATACGTTCAGTGCAGTGTTGGTCTAAAATCACCCACACTGGATCCGTTATCTTAGGAGGAATTCTGAGACAAGAAAGTGGCCAGCTGGGACTAGATTTATCTGAATCTGCCACTGAGACCCAACACCAAACTTGCATCTGGGGTTCAGTATTGTCTTCTTTCTTGCACTAAACTGAGGCTAGGTGGCCAGTCTAAGCAAACAGCAAACAAGGTTCAGCCTGTCTTCTCGCAGTGCCAGAACTCCTTATGACTACCATCTTTCCCTCGAACACAAGGCACTCTCGACACACACATCCATGATCAGCGTGGATTTTGTTCGGGGCGGGAGGAGGGGAAGACAGCCTCAAGGAGACCCTCAGAAAGAAAAAGGGCGAGGAGAACAGAACTGCCCTTCTGGACTCTAGATATCTGGCAAGGGTGGGAGCTTGAGTACAGGCTGAAGTGGTTTGAATGCTAAGACTGAAGGCAACGTACATTGGGAGAAAACCCCAGGCCCCACTCGTGCTATGTTTGTGCTAGGCTAGTAGAGCCTGGCCATTTTCACATCCAGGTTCATGCTTTCTGATAGCCTCAGTGCACCCTGGACGAAAGACATCCTCTCTCTCCAAGCAGCTGTACTGAGGATTGTAAACAGAACCGATGAAACTCCCCTCTCCATCAAAGCGGAACTGAGGGGGGTTACTATCAAGCGGGGTCATTATATCTGTGTTTAGGGGAATTCTAAGCGAGAAAGCAGATATTTGCTGGCCCCATGCTCCATTTGGAAGAAGATGGCAGTATGCCCTCAGGGCTGGCCTGCATACATCTAAGGCGACAAACATTCCTGTATGGAAAACAAAAGCAGGCCACCGAATTAAGAAGAATCCCCACCGAATTAAGAAGAATCCCCTCAAGGCTGGAACTGCAAAGCTGTAAGAATGTCAGAATGGTAATGTCCGAAAGAATTTCTGGAAGAGGCTGAGGGCATACTCACACTAGGACTCTTTGGAGTGAACTTGTCATAGTCGGAGTCAAATCCATACAGAAAAGTCGCAGCGTGAGTATGGCCTGAGTTTTTTCCATCACAGTTGTGTTTCCCACAGAGTAAGGCACATTCATATTCTGACTGAACTTGGTCACGAACCTGTCTCTGAGACGTTCACGATGCCTGTCTCTAAGACGTTCATGATGCTGTACCGGTTTCAGGTGGGGGAAGAGAGCACCCCAAGATCACAAAGATCGCAAGTGGAATGATTACAAAGTTTTCAAGTCCAAAACCAACTACTCTGTTTCTCTTACTCTGGCAAAGTCTGACAGAGGACCGACGGAGCCATGGCAAAACAGAGAACACAGGAAATGAAGGCAGATGTTGGAGAGCGTTTGTCTGGCTATCAGTATGATACTATGATAGTAGTATCATAGTACACACACCCATTACTGCGATTCATAAAATAGAAAGAAAAAGAATAAAACATTAAAAATAATAAGAATAAATAGCAATAAAATCATGAAATGTGCAGGTTGGCAAGAAATCCCGTGTATGGAACTCGTAAACGAGTCCAGTCAAAATTTCTCAAAATGCATGTGAGCATCTACTCGTCCAAGTGCAGGTCATCCACTTGTGCATTTGCACATTCAGGTGGCCCTCTGACCAGGGCTAACTTCTGCAATTCCAAACCAGAATTGGCTATTTGTTTTTCTTTTCCTCTTTTCACATTTCCTGAAGGAAAAAGACCAAAAAAGAAGAGCACAGCCTGTACAAGGCCTATGCCATATGGAGAAGGGCCATCATAACTACTACTGGTAGCCAGTTCCCAAGTAACGAGTCCTGGGCTGGCTTGCATATGCCTGTAACACTGTTCTAGAACATGCACAACGCCACTGGGCCAAATAAGCCCTTGTCACGATACTCCAGCGTACTATTTTGCACTTTTTGTTGTTCTTCCCTTTTTTTTTCCCCATTTCTGAACCTACCAAAGAGAGTTCCACTGGGCCAAATAAGCCCTTGTCACAATAATCCAGTGTACTATTTTGCGCTTTTTGTTGTTCTTCGTTTTTTTCCCCATTTCTGAGCGTACCAAAGCGAGTTCCATAGGGTTGTTTAAAATGCCAGTACATGGTCCCAGCCTTGCAGAATATGTTTCGTCGCCTACTCCAAAAATTTCATGCCTCCCGCCTACCGGACCACAATGGCTGGCAGTGCCAGCCGAAAAAAAAAAAAAAGTGCGTCCCCAGCCATTCCGCAAAGCTTGGCGCGCCATGGAGCTCCTCCAAGCCTGGGTGTCCCGGTGGTTTAATGTGTGTCTCCTGAGCTGTAGATCTGATGTGCTTGTGCCTTCATGTTGGGCCAAATAATTTGTCACATAGCCCAGCTGACAATTGTGCACTATAAATGCGCTTTTTGTGGTTCTTCCTTCTTTTCTTTCCATTTCTGGATGTACCAAAGAGAGGTCCCTAGGGTTGTTTAATATGTGGCTCCTGACCCGTAGATTTGATGTACCTGTGTTACGTTATGAGTGCGCTTTTTGTTGTTCCTCCCTTTTTCTCTCTTTGGAATTCTTTGAATCTCCTACAGGAAGTTCCATAGGGTTGTCCAAGGTGTCTCCTGACTAGTGGTAGTAGATCTGACAGGCAGGCAATCCTAGGAAGTACTTAGCACCCTCACAGGGCAGGACACAGCACAGGCTAGCCTTCAGCCCTCGAGCCTTGCCAAGAGAAGGTACAACCCCTAAAAGAAAAGAGTTGTGACAGACTGTCCCTCCAGAATCTTACAGACTCGTCAGGGTCATAAACTCTTGGCAGTCGGTAGAGTCCCCCATCGACTGATGCCATAGACCACAATCCAAGAAAGATTTATGGTCAAGAAAGAAAGATGGGGGGGTGGGGGAGAGGAGGAAAAAAATCAAGGGCCAGGATTCCACTATAAATAACTAGATTGGACATATGTTGTCTGAGTGCAATTAACCTTGAGGGCATATGCAAAATGAAAGTTCAAGTTACTAGACAGACAAAAAAGGCAAGAGAACAAGTAAAAGAAGAAATCATCAAATAGAAGGAGGAGGAGGAGGAGATGGAAGTCGGAGAGGAGACTGTACCTGGCGTGGGAGTGAAGATAGCAATGGCCAACGGATAACAATGGGCAATGAGCAGGGGCGTCCAATCAGTCGATCCAGTGTCAAGCAAACTGGATGGCCCGTAGTCACGGTCCAGTTTTGTTAGCTGCACTGAAATGGACCGGACAGGACTGATATCTGGTTCGGTGGTCTGGACCAGGTGCCGATAGGGTCCGATGTAGGCGGAACTTTTCTGCCTACAAACGCTTGAGACCCAGACAAACCTACACTGGCATTGCTAAGGGCCTTGCCACACCACTGTCAAAAAAATAAGGTACATTTTCCGTGGAAAAAGGCAAGATGCATCTGCTGCTATGCATGGTAACGGAGGATGCATCTTGCCACTCTCTGCGGTAAGATGCACTTGTACTTTTTAGGTTTCGACAGTGGTGTCGCCAGCCCCTAAGAGTGCAGCTTTAGTTTTAGTATGATGCACCTCCACACCTGGAAACAGCATGCCCACGCCGAGGATGCGACACTGAATCACGCTCACATCCGATGAACCCTGTTCTCCTGCCACTGCTGCCTGCAATCAGCCTGCCACTTCTCAAGACTGTTCTGCAGGAAGGGTGCATGTTCCCCATCCTAATGACTGCTACATTAGTAACACTCTCCATGCTTATGCCTTGTCATCATCTGCATCCTTGTCATTTTTTTTTTTCTTGTCGGCTTTTTCTTGAAGGTCTACTACCTACCCACTTCTAAGGCTATATAGAGGGGACCCCTGCTAGCATAGTTACCTCTCATGGTGAACGGGGCATTGCATGCCGCCCCTTGCCCAAGTGGTTAAGGGTGCAGGGTTGGGCCCGCCAGTGGGGGTCCGGCTAACGCAAAGACCGAGCATTTTGCCAGTAGCTGCGCCTCCCTTTTTTTCATCGCCCCCCAGCCCCCATCGCGTAGCAGCAGTGTACCATTGTTTTTTTTTTTCGTCTTTTTCCTGATGGGCCATCATTGTTTTTTTATTTTTGTCTTCTTTTCTTGAAAGGGGTAGGCCCTAACCTTTGGGCCTCGCCCTTGAAAACGTATTTTCAAGAGTCTCTACACTGGCACACAGGCTCTTGAAAGTATTAGCGGAATTTTTTTTCCAAGAGGTGTCAGAAGTGGTTCAAAAGTTCCTCTTGAAATGCCCGATTCCCCTGGCTGCAAAGCTCCAGGTTTCAAGCGTGCTCGGCCAAGCACTTCAAGGACGCTCAAGTTTCAAGAGGTGTCATGCACAAGTCTCGACAAGAGGTGTCATGCACAAGTCTCGACGAACAACAAAAACACGTGTATCATTTAATATGCATCATGTCGACAAGAGTCACACTTTCAAGAGTGCTGTGCGGCCAAGGGCCAAAAACTCTTGAAAGGGGCTCTTCCCCCCAGGGCCCCCTCCCACTCTTCTGTTTTCCTTCGTTTTCTTTTGGTCTTTCGAATTTTGATTTCAGTCAGAACAAGTATAGAAGTAAGCATAGCAGTTTAAACCGTCAGTACCTACCGCATTTTTCATAACCCCCCCCTGGGTCGAATGAATATGCACCCGAGGGGCAGACCGATTCGGCTACCGCGCTAACAGCTGCACCAACCAGTAGATACTGGTGGTTTAAGTCCCTGTAGGGTAGGACTGGGTACTTTAAGTAGTCTCCCGCTGCTCTTGATCAGTCTTGAATTGTAATGTCTACATCATGCTACTGGAACCCCTCCAGAATATAAAAGGGGTTGTGTTATTTAACATAAAAAAGAAAAAAGTCTGACAGCTCTTGAAACTTTTCACCGTTTCAAGAGTGGTGTGGCGAGGCCCTTATTGTATCCATCGGATTCGCCAGATGCAAAATAACGATGCATGCTGTGTACATCCTTAGTGTTCTTATCCTATTTGTCGGATGACAGTCTAGATCTGAGCTTTTTGTCGTCATCTGTATCATCCGTTATCGTTCTTTCTTTTTTATAATAAAAAGGGTGACGGCCTTGAGACATCATCATTGGGGTGGGGCCGCAGGTGGGGGTCCGGCTAACGCGAAGACCGAGCATTTTGCCAGTAGCTGTGCCTCCCTTTTCATCGTCCCCCGCCCCCAACCAAATAACAACACAGTCTAAGGCCACCCACACTCACACCCGTGTTGGCCAGGGACCCTGTTAATACAGCTACTGGCAAAATGCTCAGTCTTTGCATTAGATGGACCTCCACCAATGGCCCCACCCCATCCTTGACCACATGGTTGGGTGGGGAGGGAACATGCATCCCCTCTGATGGCTGGAGGGAGACAACAAAGCTGTGTTTGCAGGCATCCCCTGTATAAGCCTTAGGTGTTACGGACTCAGCCAGGGCTCGATCCCTGGTCCACGGGTTACCACCTGCCAGAGTGCTTTTTTTTTTTTTTTTCGAGTTTCTGATCTCCGGTGCCTGACTGTTGGCGCCCTATGCAGTTGGCGCCCGTTCTCAAATTCCTCCTTTGGCACTTTCGGATTTCGATACTTGGCACCATCCGGCATTCTGGCGCCCAGACTAAGACCTTCAATTCTCAGTTCAGCCCTGAGGCAAATTGCACTTCTGCCCTCGGGACTGAACTTGAGTCCGGTACTTAAGACCGGACTCAAGCCCAGTACGGGCACTCAGTTTTCGGCCTCAGTGCTTGTGCTTCAGTGTGACTTGCTGCGACATTGTGTTCGGAATCCAAGATTGCAACTTTGCGACTTTGCCACGTTGTGTCCGCGTCCGTCGAGTTGTGTCGAGTCTGCGTCGAGTTGAGTGAGCATGTGTGTGTGCTCTCATTCTCCCTCTCTCTCCCAGCCTCGCTGCTCTGCCTCAGACCCGTCACACTAGTATCGGAGCAGCAAATGGCCCTCCCTCCCTCCCTCCCTGCTCCGGCGTCGCCACGTCATTGACATCATCGTCATCATCACCATCTTCAGTGCCGCTGCCACGTCATCATCATCGTCATCCCGATATCGTTGTCACTGCCACATCATCCTCATCGTTGCCTTGTCCTCGCTGCCACGTCATCGTCACCGCCGCCGCTGCCATCGCCGATGCTCAGGTAAGTTCCCGGCAATTTTTCTTTCTTTCTTTCTTCTCCCCCTCATATTTGTTTCTTCTCCTTCTTCTTATCATCGTCGTCGTCATCATCCCTCCCTTCCCCTTCCCGTTTTCTCCCCCATTGCCGACATTCCCTATCCCCTTCTTCTTCTTCCTCTTCTTCTTCTTCAACGTCCCCATCCTTCGACCCCCCCTTCCCAACTTGGACCCCCACGCGACTCCCCGCACGATTCCCCGATTCCCAACCCCCGCGTGCCGTTTCCCCCCCCCCATCACGATCTTC
>BFEA01000552.1:320865-340546 GCA_003427395.1 Chara braunii | reverse complement strand
TCTCTCTGTGTGTGCGTGTGTGTGTGTGTGTGTGTGTGTGTGTGTGCCGTCCTAGATTCGAGTGCGAGAAAATACAGAGACTACGGACTGTTTGCCCCGCCGCGTGTAGGATGGATCCCGACGACTTTGAGTGCTACTGCACCCGTCCACCTCTCTCAGGAATCATCGTTGATCGAAAACATACGAACAGTCAATCACCGCCGTCGATGCACCCAGACATACCCACCACTCAAACTGGTGTTTGAACATTTACAAATGGTCCACAACACTGAGCACTGTGGCGTGGCGGGAATTTTGGAACAAACGGGGAAGATTCGCACGAAAGATCCGGTCCGGTCAACGGCAACGAGGAAACTTCGAACGAAAGTTCCGGTCCGGTCAAGTACCACCCTGTTAAATACAGGAGGGGACGAAACGGACGTGAATCACAGCTGCCAAGCCGTTCCGTTCCGTGTTCTTCTGTCCTCGGAATCGCTCGCAGTGGCCAAGCCGAGTAATTTTACGGATTATACCCTACTACTCTCTTGCAAATTTAACCTCTCTCTCTCTTCTCTTCTCATTACTCCCTCTTCTCATCGCCCTTTCCCTCGTTGTTGGGTTTTGCTCCCTCCGATTGAAGGCGGACAGGTACGCTAACAGGATTGCCAGCGGGCAGGCAGGCAAGCAGGCAGGCGAACACCGTCCTGATTCGCTAATTCGATTGCTCTTTTTGTTGGTGGTCCACACCACGTCTGATTGCAGAGACAGGCACACACCAGTTGCAAGCTGGCACAGTTGCCAGCTGGCAGACACGCAAGGCAAGGACCTTACTGACTCATGGACAAGCTCGAATGTTCGCCGCTGCGTTTCGTCCTGGGCTGGACTCTCAAGTGCGAGCACGCTCAGCCTCCAATTCGGCAGAACGGTGTTCTACGTTACTTTACTGTATGTCTGTGTATCTACACCCCATCTCTATCGGACGGCGACGACAAGTGTCAATAACGACGTCGTCTATGCGTGAGATGCCACGTGTAATCCCCAGAGAACCGATCTCATTAGCTGGCACCTCGCTCAGACGATCTACGCCTCTCTGACTTCTCAGTATATACCACGTGTAATCCCAAAGACCATAAATCTGTAATAAATCTCGTTAACCATCCAGCCACTCACGACGGCGTGCAGGCCGCAACTTTCAACCTCTCTTCCGTTCGTTCTGATCTGTGGACTCCCACGTCCACTTCCATATCGCCGATGAACCTACCAGTTACCACATCAGCCCGTCTCTCTCTCTCTCTCTCTCTCTCTCTCTCTCTCTCTCTCTCTCTCTCTCAAACAGAACCGCTCAGTCTCTCCTTCTCCCAACCCCTACCATTAGTGTCCGGCTACAGTACCTGCTGCTGTAATCTCTCCCTCTCCCAAGTCCACTGCCCTCCGCGTCTTTTCTCCCCGTGGGTGTGCACGTTCCTTGTTCTCCGCTACAATGAGCCCCGAGGGTGTCGGAGCTACGAGCGAGCCCTGGCAGTTGTACTCCCAGAACTGTTCCAGCGCGAAAGCCAATTCGCGCACACTCCCACAGACGCCCTCCCTCTCGTACTTTCCCAATATGCTTTCTGCCGTGCCTCGGATGCGACCCTTGGGATTGGGCAGGTGGGCGGGCGCGAAGGAAAGCACAACTTTTCGGCCCCCCGCTATGTTTCTTGGCATTCGTGCCAACTTTTCCCGGCCCAGCGATGTTTCTTGGCATTTTTGCCATTCCCCGCGCTCCGACGCGCAGGAAAGATCGGGAAATCCCCTCGCTGAGGAAGCGATGTCTTCGTAAGAAAATTTGCTGAGAAGTACATGGCCACAGAAGAGAACAGATTCAGTGACTGAAGTCCAGTATTTCGAGAAAAGTTGCTTACGAAGACATCGCTTCCTCAGCGAGGGGATTTCCCGTGGCCCCTAATAGTCTCGTTCCACACCACTTGAAAAAAAAAAGCTTTTTTTTTTTTTTTTTTTTGGGAGAAGTAGCTTTATTTCCCGTAAATGAAATGAGGCCGGGAAAACCTCGACATTTCAACCGGAGGCCGATACCCAACCTTAGGCTTGTGCTGGAAACCGGGTCCAGCGTCCCATAAAGCCACCTCCCTGAAAAAATAAGCAACTGGACTAAAATAAGATACCAACAAGAAGGAGAGTTTGACAAAATTGAAAAAATTCTAGTAACTAAATGGTAACTGTGTACCGCGCACTGCGTGGGAGCGCAGCCCGGAGGGAGCAAGGGCAGAGAACGCGGCATTGGCCGATGTGCTGTAGGCTGGCATGGTCTGGTGCAGTTAGAGTACCCGGGCGGGGCACATTTGCAGTCGCAGGTAAGGCCTGGCCTGAGTTGTGTTAGTTTTTTGTAGGGTGAAGGCACGAACGGCCGCCTGCGATTGAGAATCATTGGTGCAATTTTCAAAGTAGATTACCGGTGCACGGCCGGCTGGATTTGGATAGACCGATTACAGTAGAGGAGGCGGGATTTACCCTGAGCTGGATGGCAAAGGGGAAGGTTCCAGGGAATGATGGATTGCCAGTAGAATTTTACTCTGTGTTCTGGCAGACTGTGGGGGAGGACTTGGTTGACATTTACAATGAGGTCCTGACAGGGGGACAACTGCCACGTAATGCCTGTAATGGCATCATTTCGGTCCTATTCAAGAAGGGAGACAGAAGCGACATCCGGAACTGGAGGCCCATCTCCCTCCTAAACGTTGCGTACAAAGTGCTGGCTAAGATTCTGGCTAGAAGGTTAGCAAAATATTTACCCGGGCTGGTGGTGGAAGATCAGGCAGCTTTCGTGAAAGGGCGTTCATTTTTTGTAAATATAATCACGGCCATCGAAGCAATGGAAACTATCCAAGAAGAGAACCTGAACTTCGCCATTCTTCTCCTAGACATGGAGAAAGCATATGACCGGGTGAACTGGTCATACGTTCTCACAACTCTTAGATGGCTGGGTTTCGGGGACAACTTCTGCTGGTGGGTGACCATGATGTACTCGCTCTCTACGGCAGCAGTCATGATCAATGGATACTTCTTGAAGACTTTCCAGCTTTCGAGATCCCTCCGTCAGAAATGCCCTTTGGCACCCCTGGTATTTGTTATCCAGCTGGAAATTGTCCTCTGCAATATCCGTGCACACAGTGAGATTAAGGGTCTGCCAACTGGGGAGAGGAACTGTCGAGTTGAAGCACTCGCAGATGACCTGTTCGCGGTTTTGGAGAACACAGACAGTGCGCTGACAGCTCTGAGAGCTTGCCTGAAGGATTATGAGGAATTATCAGAAGCGGCAATTAATTGGTCAAAGTCAACGTACCTGCTACCGAGCTCCTTCTCGCTCAAGGCTCAATGGGGTATGAGGCGAGTGGAGAATCATCAGTCTGAGCGCTTTCTTGGGGTGCAGGTGGTGTTGTTGTCTTGCGCAGCGGATCACGACGAGCTCCTACAACATAAGGTACTTCACAAATTGTCAACTTGGGGGAAAGCCCCCCATTTATCGTTAATGGGGAGAGTCTTGGTTGTAAATGTGGCCCTTTTTGCCTTATTGTGGTACGTTGGGAAAATTAGACCTCTGGGCGGGAAGGCGAAAACGATTGTTAAAAGAAGATCAGCAAGATTCATCTGGAAGTCTTTTGGTACAGATGCAGAAGGTTTTATTTCGAAGGTAGCCTGGGATACAATTTGCTTTCCCAAGAAGGAAGGAGGATTGGGGCTGAAGGATCCAGGGAAACAGAACTCAGCAATGTTGGCGAATTGGGTTGTGAAGGCAGTGTCTTGTAATTCAAATGAACATTGGATCAGGTTGGCGGAGCATGCGCTGTCGAGAAGTTGGAATCTGAGGAGAACGGAGGACGTGTGGGTGTGTATTTGGACTGAGTCCTTTCTACGGAGACCAGTGAAATCCGAGCTGTGGACATAAATTTTGAAGGCGTGGCGCAAGGTCAAACCAGACTGTTGGAGAGAACCAGTTACTA
The DNA here is from genome assembly GCA_003427395.1 of Chara braunii. Taxonomy (NCBI): domain Eukaryota; kingdom Viridiplantae; phylum Streptophyta; class Charophyceae; order Charales; family Characeae; genus Chara; species Chara braunii. The sequence goes on along the minus strand of BFEA01000552.1, from coordinate 336,569 downwards.
AACAGGAAGTTTTGTTGCAACTCCTGTTTGAGGACCCGCAGATAAGAGATGAGAAAGGTATCTGGCTCGCAGTAGACAGGACAGTTGGAAGTTTCGGGAGGGTGTGGATTGAACGAGGAATTTCCCGAGTTGGGGATATCTGGGATGAATTAAGAGGGAGTTGGCGGTCACAATCGGAGCTAAAACAGACATTGGGGAACCTGAAAGGCGTAGAAGATAAGTTGGAAGTCATTAAAGCAGCGATCCCTGCAGCTTGGAAAGAAATTTTGAGTCCGGAAGGCCTGGATCCGCCAGGTTCGTGGTACAGAGATAAATTGGATGAGGGGAGAAACGAATATTGGAAACTGATGCAATACACTGAAGACGGCAGAAGAAGATTCGAATGTTGGAAAGCAGAGGAGACAAATGTTTCGGGGAAACTCTGGTTGGTTGATGACGGGGACGGGCTAGGCCGCCCTCCAGCGGTGCTCACGCAAGTCAGGGTTAGAGAAACTTGTGATGAAGAGGGTTTTTGGTCAGCCACTCTTTTGGGTGGAGGACAGCCCATCGCAACACTCATAGCGAACCCGGTGCAATGGTCATGGAGAGGTAGAAGGGAGGCAGGAGCAGATAAACCGCTAGTGGAGTACAACGTAGAGCTGGGTTACAGACTTCAAGAACTAGGCAGAACACCCCATGTGGTAGCTGCTGACAGGTGGGTTAAAACACTCCACATGGAACCTCAGCACGTCATTCAGGCCTTACTAAGGTGCTGGCATCAACTGATTATGCTCCCTAGCCAACGTCTAGCAGCGACGTTATGGTTACTGTCCATGCTGGTTACCCCCTCCGCGTTGTGGCTAACAGAAAGAGGCCTGCGGCTAGAGACAGTCTGTGGAAGGTGTAATTGGGCCTTCGAATCGACAATCCACCTCTGGTGGGATTGCCCGGTTTCAGCTCGTATCTGGACCTGGTGGTCAAGACAATGGGAGAGGCTATCAGATAAGGCCTTCCCTTGGGACAAGCGGTGGACCCTTCTAGGAGGCATCCCAGATAATTTCTTGCTGGGAGAAGGCTGGGGTTATGTGGCCCAAGTTTCTCGGGCCATCATTTTTGCAGTAATTTGGCATGGCCAGAATAAACAGATCTTCAGTAATGAGAGCATGATAAACAAGGAGATGATCTACAGTGTTAAGTCTCAATTGAGAAGTGCTATTGCAGCAGATTGGAGGCGGAAAGGAGGAGTGGGAGTGGGCAGAGAGCAGGGCAGGAGGTGGTTCAATAGAACATGGGCAACTAGGAAAAATTTAGTTTCGGTTGAGAATAATAGTCAATTGAAGTTTTCATTGTGGTTGAGTGAATATGACAGATGGTAGGGGCAGTTGTTTGTTCTCTGTGATTCCAACCAGGGTACTCGGTTGCAAAGATCCGCAGTAGGAGGCAGGAGGGATAGTTCGGGTTTGAGAGTACCAGGTGGTTAGGACCGATGGTCCATCCTGCCGGTCAGGCAGGTTCTCAGGTCGTGTTAGACCGGAGGGTAGTCAGATAGATTCTCTTGGTTGTTAGGTTTTTCTCCTGGGGCAGCCGGAAGGCCAACCAGACTGTTTTGTTGCTTTTCTTCTGTTTCTTTGGGTTTTCCTTTTGTTGCTTGCTGATGGGTGGTCTTGATGGGTATTATGGCTCTGCCAAGTGTTGTTGGGGTGAAACCCACATACCGCAACTGGGTAATGGTCCCACATGATGACTTTTCTTCCGGGTTGTTTGTGAGGAATTCCCGGCCTCATGGTTCCTTATCATGATAATGGACTCCTTGCTTTTTCCCAAAAAAAAATAAAAAAAAATAAAAATGATTTTATTGATCGTATAGCTCGCAGTCTGTAAGGGCTGCGTTTACCACCGTTGATTTTTGTCGTTTTGTGTCAACCAAGGCACTGCAAAAGATGTTACTTTTGCAGCCATAGCACATAGCAGGGGTCTTGGACAAAGCACATGGCAGGAGAGTGGTTCTCGATTTTACAGGAATATGACAAGCACAAGCAGCGGGTTAAAGGAGGACACTTACAACCAGAGTGCAATGCAAAATTAGATTGGTGCGATCAACGGATAGGCAAAGAAGAGTACCAAAAGCAACCGAAGTTTGAACTGTCTCAATGCTACAACCATGCTCTCGAAAAGTGTGCACTAATCTTGAAATTTGACAAAATTGAAAAAATTCTAGAAACTAAATGGTAACTTGTGTCCTTCGGGACATCCGTAGAAAGAGAAGATTAGCATGGCCCCTGCGCATAAATCGAGAAAAAAAAATGGTAACTTGTCGAACGTTGAGGCTGGGCAACTTCATCAATCAAATTAAGCGCCTGAGAGTCATTCCGCCAATTGCATCTTGCCTTGTTCGTTGATTGTGGCCCACCCGTTTCTGTGTGCCCAGGTCTTCGCGAACCAAACAGGGCCCTTAGAGTGCCTGTCTGAGATGATCTTTATGCGGATATCAGCCAGGATTGCGTTGAACATCTGTTTGTGGTTTAGCCTTTGGCCTTTGAACAGTAACTCATTTCGGCGCCTCCAGATTGCATCAAGAATTATGCCCCTGCATGTGTGGGCCATGTAATCGGGCCCTTGCGGGAGAGACCCTGGGCCTTCCAGTTTCCCCTGCAGTATAAATATGTCCGACCACTCTTCGGGTGGGCGGACCGAGAGTCTCCACCTCTCTTTCCAGTGTTCCACCACTCTCAGACCACCTCTGAGTCTGGGCAAAACTTCCAGAGGTGAGACGCGTTTTCCCAAACCCAGGGACATCTGATGCAGGTTTTCGATATCTACGTTCCCTTGGACTTGAGCCAGACTGCACTGGCTGTGACCTCGAGAGATTGGAGCCACATTAAGGGGACTGTCTTTTGAGATGACAATTTTTTCATAATCTTCAAAAGTGACAGCAGATCCGAGTCTTCCACTGGAGGTAGCTGCGATGCTGCGAGTCTTTTCCGTGCCATGCTTATCGTTTTTTTTTTTAATTCTATCTCGCTGGCATCTGACTCCACAGTTCGGTTTGTATTCAATCAGGGGAATGGGGGTTATCTGGGATCCCCCCCGGGGCGTAAGGACTGAGGAGGTAGCATACCATCCATGGAGGAGGGGTTCTATCTTTATCTTGTCTGTTCTCAATGGGAGCAGAGAGCATATATGTTTGGTATGCTTCACTGATTCTAGGACTCTACTTCCTCACAATCCACTGTGGAGGGTATCAAGGTTTTGTGTAAGTATTTCAGTGTTGTCCTTTGCTTGTTGCTTCTCCTGGCTTGCCACACCTGAGCTTTCGTTCCTGGTCTGAGGTCTGGACCTAGGATCTTCCAGAATGTGTTATGATTATCTGGGTCTTTTAGCCAGGAGCCTGGGGCAAATTCAGATTCCGGATTGAGTGCTGAGACCCAGTGGGAAGGGATGCCTTCTTTGAGTTTCTCAAAATTCAAGGCTAGATTATGAACTCTTGGTAGCTTGTTCCTCAAATGTTCCGCTGGTATCCAGTTGTTGGTTCGGGGGTCCCAGATGTCTTTAATTTGGATCACCCCTTTCTCAATCCAGGTTCTACCGAATGAACCATCACTGTTATCCACCATCAGGGGACCCTCGCCTGGTCTGTTGATCCACTCATTCTCAAAGAGGATTTGGTTTGAAATCTGTGACTTCAATACCGGCTCTGCTATTGAGACTAGTCTGTTTCTGTTCCATGCTGACAAGATGGATCTCCATATTTTCGACTTTGGCTGTCTATTGCAGTAGGACTTTAATAGAAAGCAGAGCCAGACATGGGAAGGCTGTGTTAACTCCCATTCTTCCATGAGGATAAATTTCACGAACGTTATCCAAAATTTGTTGTTTGTGTCGAACATTGCTTGTATCGGCCATTTCGTCAGCAGGGCACAGTTTTGTTGGGCCGGGTCCAGGATGCCCAGTCCCCCCTCCTCTCTTGGGAAACATATTGTTTCCCATGCTACCTTGCTTAAGTAGCCTTTGAGTTCGGATGTCGCCGGCTTCCAGATGTATCTGGCTGCAACGTACTTTTAATCTCTTGTATGCCTCCTCACCCAGGGGGTGGACCGATAGGGGAAACCAAAGGACGGAGAATGCAGCTGCTGAGGTAACAAGAGCCCTTCCAAACAGGGAAAGTCTGAAATTTTTGACCCATCCCTTGAATTTGGCTGTTACTTTTTTCACTAGCAGGGCATCTTGCACCTTGGTGCAAACTTAAAAGGACACTTGAACTCCTAGGAAACGGTCTGCTGAATCGGAGGGGATCTGTTTCAAACCCCAATCCACGCGGATCTCGTATGGCTCAGGAAGGAGGTAGGTTGATTTCTCCCAATTCATGGATGCTTCCGATAATAAACAATAGTCATCCAACACCGATCTCAGAGCGGAGAAGGATTGTGCCGTGTTTGCGCACACTATCGTTAGGTCGTCCGCTAAGGCTCCTCCCTTCCACTGGATGGAGTGGGGGATACTCGGGCCCGCTATAGTGTCGTCAGTCCTTATGTTATGAAGGAGTATTTCCAGTTGTACGACGAACAGCAAAGAGGCAAGGGGGCAGCCCTGTCTTAGAGATCTGGTAAGGGGAAATTATGGGGAGGGTCTACTGTTGACGAGGACCACCGATGACGCCTCTGTATTCATTGTCTTAACCCAAGAACAAAAACCTTGTCTGAATCCCATTTTCCGTAGCGTGGTAAACACGAACGACCATCCCACTTTATCATAGGCCTTCTCCATGTCAAGCAGGAGGATGACCATGTTCAGTTTCTTTGAGTCTAAAATTTTGAGGGCTTGGACGGTGGAAAGGATGTTATCAAAGATGGATCGGTCTTTCACAAAGCCCCTTGCTCCAGGCCAACCAAACCCGGGAGGAGATCAACTAGTTTTAACGCTAACGCTTTTGCCAGGATTTTGTAGGCCACGTTCAAAATTGAATTGGCCTATAATTTCTTACCTCCCTTTTATCCCCTTTTTCTATACTCTTCTTAAAGGGAGTAGCGGGTCTCGCGTAACGCGTCCCGTTGAGACCTTTTTCCCCCGCGGGCCCGGCGCGGTTTTTTGTTAGCGGTCGTCTTTTTTTTTCTTTTTTTTTTTTGAGAGGTTCGAGTCCGGCCATTTTTCGGATTCTTTTTTTGCCTTTTCGTACTGTGAGGCTCGACTTTGGCGGGCGACGATAGAAACGAGTCTGGCAGTGTACATTCTCATGTTCTAGCGGAAGATTCATTCGATTTTGAGGTTTTTTGTTCGCGACTGTCTTTTTTTTTTTTTTTTGGTGGTGAGAGGTTCGACTCTGGCAGTGTATATTTCCATGTTCTAGCGGTTCGCGGCCGTCTTTTTTTTTTTTGTTTCGTGGTGAGAGGTTCGACTCTGGCAGTGTATATTTCCATGTTCTAGCGGTAGATTCATTCGATTTTGCTTATCGACCACTCCCTCTCCTCCTCGTCCCGTTCCTCCTCTGCTGCTTGCTGCTATCTTCTCTTCCCTCCATCCTCCTCGTCCTCATCCTCCACTTCCTCCGCTTTATCCGCTTCCTCACCTCGTCCTCCTCATCGTCCTCTTCCTCCCTCTCCCGCTCCTCTTGCCATTCCCGCTCCTCTCTTCGCCTCTGTCTCCTCCTCATCGTCCTGGCCACACCCGCTGCTCCTCCTCCCGCTACTCCTTGCTCCGGCCTATTCCTGCCTCCATCCTCCTCTTCTTCGCTTTCCCCTCCTCTCTTATGCCTGATCATCATAATCGCTATCTTGATCGTAAATTTCCACCCCCTTTCCTCTCATTGTCCTTTTCAACCTCCTCCTCCTCTGCCCCCTCCCCCTCCCCCCTGGCACCCAGGTGGTTTTACAACGTCTCATCCATTGAATTTCATTTATGTTTCGTCGACTGATTGAACTTCGCTTTTGGAAAAGATGGTAGAGGTGAGAAAGTGGAGGAGGAGGGGGGGGGAGAGGAGGGAGGAGGAGGAGGAGGAGTGTAAAGTCGACGTTCGGTTGCAGTGTGGGATCCCGACATGAACCCTGTTAGCCTAGCCTTTTTTTTTTCCCCCTTCCGTGAAACCTTGGCCTTTTTTAATTTCGCCCCTTCCGTGAAACCATGTTTGTTTTTCCGGATCTGACACTTTGTCCCTAAAGTATGCCCTTGCATAATCGCACATCTCCTCGGTGGTGTTTTTTAAGGGAGCGAGTGCGTTAAAGGGGTGGGAAAACTCTGAGAGGACTGGTTTCGCTTGCTTGAGGATGAGAGACCTAAACGTTTCTTTAGTCATCCTATCATAGTCAACCAGTCCTCTCATCTTGAACCATAGCAACCAATCCTCTTGTAACTTTTAGGGACTCCAGGATGGCTAGGCTAGTTGTTCTCTTGTTGGACCAACAATGGTCGGAGAATGGGTCTTTTCCCATATTGGATTGTGCTTCCGTGATGGCCTTTCGGACTTGTGTTTGGGCCCAAGATTTGTTTGCGGCCTTCATTCTGGAGAAGGTTTTCAGGGCCGCTGTGAGTATGGCTAAGCCTGTTTCTGCCCATGAATGTTCATCTGTGAATAGTTTTTTTGCTTCCATCCATCGAGACATCTGATCCTTAACCCATGTTGGTATCTCAGGGTCCTTGATGATACGTGTGTTGAGTCGGAACAGTGGACGCACCCTCTCGAATTGGTCTTTAGCTAGGATCTCTAAACACGTCGGGTAGTGATCCGACAGGGATTCCTCTAGGACCTCACACCCTATGCTTCGGTCCCAAGTCAATCCTCTTGCTAGTATGAAATCTAGTATTCTGCTCGGAGGAAGGGTTGGCTCGGATGGCTTTGGGTCATACCATGTATGACCCGATGAGTCTGGGTTTAACGTCTTGAACACATCTATCATACTTTGAGCTTACATGAAGGATGACAGCATGATAGCATCGACTCTTACGGGAGAGGGTGAGGGGGAGTCTAGCCCAGGGTTCAAAGTGGTGTTCCAGTCTCCATTTATGATAAGGTTTTCCACATCAGGGATGTGGGTTGGGAGGGAGGAGAATAAATTTATTCTATCAATATAGTCCACTGAGGCATATACCGACATTACTGCCCAGTCCTCGTCCATTATCGTTAGTTTGACCTATATCCATCTGCCTCCTGGGTCATAATAGGTATCCACTATCTCTGTTACAAGATCCTTGTGGATGAGGATGGTTGTTCCCCCGTTTGATCCGTTTGTTGATGCCCAATATTGGGGGTCGGACCACCAGTTTTTAATGTTTTGGATTTTTCTTGAGTTTAACTTGGTCTCTTGAATACAGAGGATATGAATGTTTTCCTTATGTATCCAAGATAAAAGCCTTGATATTTTATGTCGGTCGGATGTGTCACCCAACCCTCTAAGATTCCAACTGGCTATCTTGATCCTAGCAGGACCATCTGTGTTGTCACTGCCGCCTGGGGTTTGAATGCGGGTTGGATCTTATAGGTCCGGGGAGGAAGCACCTCACTAAAGGTTTGGAGCTTAGTATGGCGATCTTCAAACTCTAGTATTTCCCTGCATTCGGTGCCAGTCATCCATTCAGCTATGCATGTAGCTGAGATATTTGGTGAGATGAGTATCTTGTCCAGAGAGCCTGAGGAAGGGGCAAGAAAGGAGATAACTTCATCCACGTAAGTCCCAAGTTGTCTAGTGTTTCTTCCCCCCCCCCCAGGGACTCCAGTTTCAAGAAAACGAAGTGAATGAGGGTGATACCCTCTGTGTCGAGATCCACTGTGTGGCGACCGAAGGTCAGGGGAGGAAGTCCAGAGATCCTATGCCCCTCAGAATCCGTGATTGGGTCAGCTCCATGGCCTGTAATTCCGATGGTTGGGCGTTCACCATAATCGATGGGATGGATTGAGCGCCATCTTTGTTGCGGCTTAGGAGGATACTAGTACTCTGTTCAGAGTGGAATGAGGCACAAATCAGCAGTACCATGATTTGGGTTTTTATCTTGTTTTTGTGGGATAATGTTTTAATAGGCCCTGCAAAACTCAGTGCAAGTTTGGTTGATTTCTGCAAAATTGGTCTTTTCCTTTTCTCAGGGGAGGACATTGCTTCCCCCCTAGCATGAGGAAGAAATCCCCCTTGGTGTAAGACAGACTTATCGTTTGCCTAAAGTTTTTTTGCGGGTGGGCCTGATGACTACAGGTGGATTGCAGGGCTCGCCTTTAGAAGCGCTGATGAAGATTTCCTTAGGCTTGTTTTGTTTCCTCGTTTTTTTTTTTTAGAGCTCTTGGAATCCGTCGCAAGGGTAACTTTGAATTTCAAGTCGGAAAGCATCATTGCTTCTGAGGGGGCTGGTTCTGTATCAGACCCCGTCTTCTTTTCGACTTCCTCTGATTGAACTTCCTCCTTTTTCTTTTCCTTCTACGGATTCGGGAACAGAGGCAGTTGGTCCGTAATGATGCCTGGGCCAAAGCCCATATGGGCCTCATTAATTTTGCTTTTTAGATTTTCAAAGACTTCCGTAGGGACAGGTGTTGGGGGGGATGAGAGGGCTAAGCCCTAGGCAGAGGGGGAAGAGATGTTCATCTCCAGAGAACCCTGACTAGCTGGGGGAGGTTCCTCTGCCCTTTTTCCCTTCCTCGTTTTCTTCTGCCTTTATGCATTTCTTGGTTTTTTAGGATTTCACGAAATCGTTCGAGGATGAGGAAATTTCATTGTCCTTTGAGGCTTTGCCTGCAACTTTTTCTCTCCATGAGAGGGAGCCTGAGATCTTTTCCCCCCTGCCTCGTCCCTTCTTCACTTTACTCCCTTGATTCGAACTTTTTCGCATCTGTCTGAGCCTGTTTCCTGTCTTTCTAGAGAAGCGTGGATCGACCAATTTGGTTTCATGTCTTTCGTCTTCCGTCTCCTCCTCCTTTTGAACATCCCTTAGCGAACGAGACTTTTGGGAGACATCATTCTGGTTATCATTTTTTGGAAGAGGTTTTTTCTTTACCTGATTTTCCCTGACTTCACGACCAGAGCGCCACTGGTGATTTTTTTTAACCTTGGTTGCTCCCTCTGGGGTTTTATCTCGTGCTATCAAGTCTTTGAGGGACGGTGTCCGAGAGGTCGCTTTGACGTTGATCGAACAGTTTTTATCATCTTCTGAATGGAAGTATCTTCGACATTTTCTGCACCAGGCAGAGTCAGTACGTGCAATATTGAGGTCTACCCATCCGTCTTCCTTCAAATCTATGATGAGGTGTTGCTTATACCAAACTCGAGCAGAGGCTTCCATGTCGAATCTGATATTCCACAGGTCTCCCGAGATTGGGTATGCGAACGCTTCATGGGTTCTTAGAATTTTCCCATACGCCTTTTGAATTGCCCCCTTCAGATGGGGCAGGATAGATATTGGCACCTGGATGGCTTCTACCCAGAAGTCGCGATGCTTTTGGGCTTTATTCCATTCGAATAACTCATTTTCATTCATCCAAGGCCTGAATCGGATGGAGTACTCTTTCCCATCTAGTTGAATATTATCCGACCCTTTTCTGATCATCCATGTAGCTATCTTGTTGGAGTTGGCTATGTATGTTACTAAGTTTTTGTTATCGCAACGAAAAATTCCTCTTTTTGGCGCTGTATTCAGTTCAACAGGTGCCCAGTCATCTTCGTATATATAAATTAACTTATATTTGCTAGAGGCAGGAAGAGAGATGGAGTCGTTCTCCAATTGGACCGAGATCACGTGTTTGGCCAGCCATTCCGCTTGGATCACGTAGTAATCGCTGTTGACGACAACTCGGACGATATCCTGACCCGTACCGGCGACGCTCGGAGCAAATTTTTCAGGCAGTATGCCTTTTGCATAGCAATCTTCGATGACCCCCCTGATCCTCTGTTTTTCCTTCGGTGACAACGGATCTGGACCTAGTGCGGGGAAAGATGTCATTCTGGCGGGTTTCTTTTGCTTGGTGGTTACGAACGATGTATCAACCTGGTGGGACCGGGCTCATACCGTCGTCTTCGCTCGAAGTTAACTGGTGAACTGCGCCTACCTTCCGAGGGAAAGGGGTGGGTCGGCCTTTGCGTTGTCCCGATTCAGCGAGCTATGCGAAGAGTGTTCTCGTCTGTCTGGGATTAGTCTTTGTCTCTGGTCAGAAAAGCATATGCAACCTTGGGGTTTTCCAAGAGTAAATCTGATTTTCCTACCAACTAGAGTCCGACGGTCCCAACCTTTCAATCAGAGGAGGGATAGAGGAACTTATGACGAAGATGCTGCTCCGTAATGAGAATCAGGAGCATTTGTGGTAACACAAGGTCAGAGGATGAATTTGCCAGAGGACAAAGCATTAATCGCAAGGAATTACCGCGATGAAAAAAACCCTGGAGAGTAACCCTCTGGTCCTACTTCTTCCACCGAACCTGAGTTTGTCAGGGTTGAATCCACATACTGGTCTTGCAGATGGATCGAGTGTTTTCTCTTCGAGTGTGAGAGGAAGCATACACAGATTGGTCTTGAGGTAGAAAGCTGCGTTGCTATGGACTTCGACCACAATCCCTGTGTCCGTTTGCTATGAAGTCCGAGTTATGGCGCACATACATCAGCCAGAGCCAGCGCCCGACAAAACGGAAAACAGCGTGGGACCGGACTTGGTTTTGGAACTGGGTTCTTGGCATGGGCTGCTCAGCTTATAAATTACGTCTTCCAGGGGCTCCGTCTTTCCAGTTACCGAGGATGAATAGTACTTTACCTCTTGAGATTAGTGAATAGTAGAGACGGGGGGGGAACCTGCGCAGATTCTAATTTGCCATTATACACACGCAGAACAAAATATACCATTTTAGTATTACAACAATATACATAGGTAATTAGTTTCAGCGTAGGATTATTCCACCGTAAAGTTATGTCAGAACTAGGAGGTAGAGGGTAACAATCAATTTGCGTACTGGGGAAGACGGGCCAAGCTGAGAAATGGTTACCTTTATATGCCTTCCTCCCGCTGAAGTTAAGCTGCTCTTACCATTGTGAGATTCCAGGTCGTCACGTATCCTGCTGATACCAGGTCGTCACGTATCCTGTTGATACCTTTGTCGACTTGAGCCTCATCAGGGGCACGACCCTCCCTGAGAGATGTGGTGTACTGGATGTTGACCAGGGGCTATGGAGTAGCCCTACCTCGTGTCTCCTTACCATCTCCACTGGGAGATCCCCTACGGTAACAGGAACGGAAACCTAACTCCCTGGCGGCTACTACCTCCGGAGCAAGTTACTGTTCAGTACCATTCACTTTCATTCGCACCTTAGCGCTGAGAATTAGCGCAGATCTTGCGCTACCGGCCCTTCCCCCCCCCCCCCCCCCCCCCCCCACTGCAGATCCACTCACCCCCCTTGCCTTTTTCGCTTTTTCGTTTCCACTTGAAAATTTAGAATTATTAAGGAAGCACCGTTCCACCCCTCCCTAATGCCGCCAAGATCGATCCCCGAAATGTTTTCACATTTCTGTTTACCAAGATCCGCCCTTGAAATAGAATTGCGGCTCGGGCAAAAGAAAGATTTTTGTAGGGCGGCCAGAGAGGTGACTTGAGGTGAAGGGTTTCACACTATGAGCCGCGCAGAGCGTAGACAAAAAAAAAACAAAAACTTTTATTTTTGGTGTTCCTAACGTGGTCCAGAGCCACGAAGTACAGGAAAAGGAATGAGTGTGGTACCGGGCACTGTCATAGATTGGTTTCTTCAACCACCAGTACCTCGCCCAGCTATCAATGCCGAGCCTCCGGCTACCGGTAAGCCAAGCCTTCCCGAGCCTAGAGCTACAGGTAGCCGAATTTTCTTCATTTCTCGAAAAAAAAAAAAAAAAAAACCCCGAACGGGATTGTAAAAAAAAAAGAAGATAAATGACGACATATACGAACGAAAGAGAGAGAGAGAGAGAGAGAGAGAGAGAGAGAGAGAGAGAGAGAGAGAGAGAGAGAGAGAGAGAGAGAGAGAGAGAGAGAGAGAGAGNAGAGAGAGAGAGAGAGAGAGAGAGAGAGAGAGAGAGAGAGAGAGAGAGCTCGATTCGAATGCATCTTGCGCACTAAGCTGGCAAGATGCATTCGAATCGAGCTGAAAGGTCGGCCCTGCATACGCAGAGAGAGAGAGAGCGAGAGAGAGGCACGGCGAGTTTGCCGCAGCAAACTCGCCGTGCCACTCTCTCTCTCTCGCGCGCGCGCGCGCACGACAAACCCGTTGTGCCTCTCTCTCTCTCTATCTTTTTCTTCCTTCCTTTCTCCCCCTCTCTGCCACGGCCATTTTTCCCCGTTGGCTGTCTTTTTCCTTTTTTATTTGCACTTTTGACCTAGGCTACTAGCCAGGCTGCCCGGGGCACCCTATTTTCTCGGACGCCCCGGCCATGCAAGGACTAGGGAAGGTCCCAGCCAATAAAAAAAAAATAAATAAAAAAAAATCCAAAAAACAATTATGTTATGCAAAAAAATAAACTAAACAACGTTTGCCTCAAGGTCACATCGAAATTCTTTACCAAATCTTAAATAAAAATATTAATTAAATTCTTTTTTTCTTTTTTTCTTCTTTTTGGCGTGGCCGAGCAAGTGGACCCGGGCCACTCTAATAGCCTAGCTTTAAAATGTTTTTTTTTTTTTTTTTGGTTTTCTTTCGTACTGGTCGTTTAGTGCGCCGACCCCCGTCCGACGAGGTGCGTTAAACCACCAGTATCCTCGATAATTGAAAGTCGACATTCCAATGAGTTAGGGTCAAAAATGGGCGGGGGGTCGACGACCACTTGCCAGAGGGGGGGGGAAATAAAGACAAAAAAAAAAGAAAAAGTTCATTGGTCTTTTTTTTTTTTTTTTTTTGTAGTACATGTGGGGAATATCGAATCAGTAAATCACGACAGCAATCAGACGCAAGTACAAAAGAAAAACTAAACGAGAGAGCGTTAAAACAGTCAGTAAAACATGACAATACAAAATAAAGAAAAATAAATAAATAAATAAATAAATAACAAAAGCAACGACTATTTGGACCTAAAAGTAGTTGGATACAAAATCTTGAGTACACATGAGAGTCAGTTGTTCCTGAAAAGTGTGTGTCACCTGTCCGTGGAATTAGCTATGATTCTGGGCAGGTGCATTCCTAAAACCACCTCTGTGAGCACATTACCTTTGTGGCTTTCCCAACGTCCTTCCCTTTCAACTCTGCAAGAGTCATTGGTTTTCAGAAGGGAAAATAAATAAGAATAAATTAATAATAATAAAATATATAGCAATGATTGTGGGCAGGTAGATAGCCGAAAGTGTTGGTGTGAGCACACCTCCTTCATGGCTTCCGCGAGGTCTCGCCATGTTTTTTTTTTTTTTTTTTTTTTTTTTTTTTTGCAACAACCAAATGGACCCCACACTGTACTACCAATAGGCCAATAGTAGATTGCGAAAATCGGCCTACCGGTCCTCTCAGATTTTCAACATCGGGGGTAGTGATGGTTAACGGCCTCGTCGGGGAAAAATAGTTGGGCGAGGTACTGGTGGTTTCAACCTTTTTTTTATGTGGAGGTGCTTTATATGATCAACATAAAACTCGACTTATGAAATATTATGAAGGTCAGGGTTACCTCACCGAATGTTCGAGGGCCCCCGGGCTGGCCCCCGAACGTTCGGGCGTTCCGGGTCCCGTTCGGGGGCCGAACACCTCCAGGTTCGGCCCCCGCCAAAAAATATTTCGCGGCCTAAAAATAAGGTTTTTTTTCAGAATTTTTTTATGAGTTCTCTATGATTTAAACTATACGCTTATAAATTTTGAAGTCATTCTGCTAAGCCAACAAAACATTTAAAATCGTCAAAGATGGGGGTGTCAAAATGTGCTCGCCCACTCACTATTTTGTTTTTTTTTCACTTTTAACTTTTTGTTTTCACTTTATTTTGGGGCCTAAAAAAAATTATTATTTTTTGAAAACTTTTTAACGAGTTATTGATTATGTAAACTACATATTTGTAAATTTTCAAGGCATTTGTCAATGCCAAAAAATAATTAAAAATCGGCAAAGATGGCGGTGTCGAAAAGGTGCTGGCACACTCACTCATTTTAATTCTCTTTTTATTTTTTCTTATTTTTATCGTAGTGGTTATTTGCTGTATTGGATTTTTAATTCAAATTTGGTAACGAATTTGGATGTAGTGCCTAGGCAAATGTTGTTTAATTTATATTTATCCATAACATAGTTTTTTTTTCGGAAGTTTTTAAAAACTTTTTTTTTTTTTTTTGGTCCACGTTCGGCCCGAACGGCCGAACGCCTCCTGAAGGGGTCCCGTACGTTCGGGCGTTCGGGTTCGGGCGTTCGGCCTGCCCCGAACGCCGGTAACCCTGATGAAGGTAGTAGTTTACTCATCTTCTCTACTATTTCCTTGTTTTTTACTTTAGCTAATATTAGTATGTCAGACACTAGTAGCTTTATTGATGAGTTTTTTTTTTTTATTTTAGTAGGCGTTTTTTTTAACTACGCCCAACGTGGAATGATTTTAGGAGCAACTTATTCCATTTGGCTCCATAGTCGTGTTGTGTTTGGAAATTTCAGAAGACTGGGAAAAATCATTGAGTGGACGGGTACCGTTGAGCTGGTGCCAGACGGCCTTGGTGCACCACCGTGACCACTGACGGTGAATCCTAACGTCAACACGACGTTGAGGCAGGTGGCTGTTGGCGCCAGGTCGAATCCAAATGAAGGTCCCTTCGTGCATGGTCGTTGTCGTCATGACTGTTGTTATCGCGTGGTTGTTGAATGCCCACGCGGCGACTCGTAGTGCCCCAGGTGACGACGTAATAAACGACACAACGCACTTGTCGTCTTAGCAAAAAAAAATTGTCTCTATCTTCCCTTGTCCGGTTGGCACACATATGCGAATGACAGACATTGCAAGGAAAGTTGCATTGTTGGCGTTCGTGTTGGTCGCTTTGCTTGTCGTCGTCCAATTGCACTTCCTGCAAATCGTCGGGCGCAGCAGACGGTCACTGCGCAAGAAGGGCTGCAAAAAATGGGTAAGGGCGGTGGTCGTGCCTAAGGGGACGGGGAACACTCGCCTGAGGCATGCAACAGATGTACGGCATGGACATGGGGGTGAGAGGGGGAGGTGCACATGAGCAACACGACCAAATCGACGTTGCATAGTACGTTCATCTCCCTCCGTACATGCAACCCTTTCCAGATGACGGTGTCGAGGCAGAAAACCTGACAAAGGCATCTGCCCGTAAATTTTAAAAAGTCCGACGTTGTTCTGCTTTTATAAACATTTTTTGAATTCGATGATTTGATGAGATGTTATTATCTGGCAAAATTTACTTGAATTAACCTGTAGTCGAGAGGGCTCTCGCTTTTTGTGAAAAAAACGGGAGTCGATACGCTTGACATGTGGCGCCTTTGTCGGGGTGACGTCAAACTACCGTTGTCCCTCGTGGAATGACACTCGGGTAATTGATTGTTGGAATGTCTTATAAGTATTCCTTGTCTTTTTATTTAGAATAAAGAAAGTCAATGATTATTAAGGTCCGAAAGACAAAAGGAAAGATTTGAGATTGCTGTTATAATTTGTCTGACATTTGGATCTGTGGCTCTGTCGCTTTGTGGCTCACTCGAGTCAACAGAAAAAATGTGGAAAAAATCCATCAAGTTTCCAACTCGGTGCCCGTGGTGGACCAGCGTTGGAACGACGATAAATGCCTTGCCCAACCGTTGGACCATCACCGTTGTGTGTTTCCAACAGTTTGATCAACAC
>BFEA01000552.1:238448-251435 GCA_003427395.1 Chara braunii | reverse complement strand
TTTTTTTTTTTTTCTCTTCACGATTTTTGCTGACATGCACGAAGGAGGAAGGGCAGGGCGCAGTTCCTGAACCTGAGCACCCTCTCATTCCACACTTAACAGACAACCGCGTCGCGGAGCGCACCCGACGGTGATGCGCATCACGCCGCGTGCAACAGGATTCGGAACCATCCGCAGAGAGAGCTCCGCGGTCCTTCAACCAGGACCGGCTTCATCTTCCTTTCGTCAGGGGTGCGACGCTGTTTCGTGCGCTCCATTTTTTTGATGTGTTCGCTTTCCGTGCGCAATTGTCAACCTGCGCACCTCGTCCAAGTCCATAGTTGACTACCGCGGGCCAAATCAGGTGGATTCAATGTGATTGTGCCTAAATTGGCCCGCAGTAGTCAACTTTTATCATGGCAACCTGGCAGCACTTTAATTTCAACACTGACGTGTTGGAAAGACGTTGGATCAACGTTGAACAGTTGTTGGACCAACGTTGGCCACGTGTTGATCAAACTGTTGGAAACACACAACGGTGATGGTCCAACGGTTGGGCAAGGCATTTATCGTCGTTCCAACGCTGGTCCACCACGGGCACCGAGTTGGAAACTTGATGGATTTTTTCCATATTTTTTCTGTTGAGAAGGGGGTGGAAGATGTGGGAAGCGTGGTAAGAGGAGGCAGGGGAGAAAGGAAAGGCGTAGGGAACGGGTACGAAAGGGCATCAGCAGTAAGAGAGAAAAATCGACTTTTCGTGGTAAGATTATTGAGATTAATTCACCAAATTTGAACGGCGGTACGGTGAATATCGTCGATTTTTTTCGATTCATTTGTATGAAGAAGAAGAAGAGTAAGGAAGTGCCTATTGAGAGTTTGGGCGGTGATGTTTGGGTGGATGGGTGGAGACTACTTCGTCGATTGTTCGGTGAAACCAAGTTGAAGTGGGGCCGTGGGACGAGACCCCTACGGAAGTGCAAGCACCTTTTTGAAGAAGGGGGAGTGATCATCGTACGGCGCATCACTGAGGCCTCACCTGTGACCTTGGGGTTGAGGGAAGACATGGTGAGCATGTTCAAATGCACAAGGAAACGGAAAGGGATGGAAAAACTGAACATCGAGGAGTTGTTGAAGTACTACGGAGCAGTTAAGACCTTCACGACTAAGCGTAGCCGGGAGAAGGTTAGGTTGATGATCTCGCAGGCTATTAAGAAGACGCATGGGCTGAGTGTTCGAAAGCGGATAGTAACACGGGTTAGATTCGACGATAGGATCAAGAAGAACGAAGTGACGAGGTTGGTGAGAAAGAAAGTTAAGGATTTGCAGCTGGTGAAACCGATGAGGGAAATGGTAAAACGGCGTGCACATTTTGTGTGGACAAGGTGCCCGAATGTAGGTAGCATCCTACACAATCATCGACGTTTCACGTCGAGTGATACATCCAGCTGTACGTGTGTTGGATTAGCCTATCCCAGGAAGGATGGGCACGTGCATTTCCGCATCGGCGATCTGGACTGGATTCCGCGCATCGTAAAGAATGCGAAGAACGTACCAAGGCAACATGAAGAATTGAGGTAGAAAAGACTGGTCGAAGAAGTGAAGGAGGTTTTTCATACATGGATTCTTGACGCGGGAATAGTATGCCAAGAGATTGATGTTACTATTGATGAAGTCACGGCTTGTTTCTCTAGATTGAGGACTGAGAAGGGTGGAGAAGGGAGCCTGGAGGAGGTACTTAGCATCAAGGAGAAGTTAGAGGGGTTGGTGTTGGCACCGCTGGATAGCAACCCCGGGGATACGCTGGTACTATGCCCCGCTCTATATGCGAATGCGATGGACAGGACGTTCTTGGAGAACGAAAGCTATAGAGTTTGCGCAGAGGAAGCGACGAAACTCAGGAAAGCACAATGTGAATATGAGAGGTTAGCACTGGACACCCACGGCAGATGGAATGAGAAAGGGAGGATAGGCGATGCCAACTCGATTCCTAAGCATAAGGACACTAGCAAGTACCGGCCGATCTGCCCAACGTTCGATGAGCCTTCGATCAAGGTTGTAAGAAAGTGGCGCAGGCGGTCAATTGTCTTTTGTTTTCTCTGCCGGAATCGGGCCACTTCAATCTGAAAGTTGTGTCCGATATGAAACCCAGGCTGACTAGGATTAACAAGAAGATGAGAAGGGTAGGAAGGGATGTGGAGGTAATTGGTGCCTAGTACAATGTGAAGGATGTGTTTAACAAACTACTGCACGAGTCGATTAAACTGGCTATCGACTGGGTCCTGTGGTGGTTTGGTGAGAAGGGTTTTGGAGAAGTGTATGTTAAGAGAAGGGGTAAAGGGGCGAAGATGAGTAAGACCGGGAAGATCGAAGGGTATGATCCCATCTCTTTTTCGTACCTTCGGAAGTTTGTCCAATTTCAGTTAGATTTTTGTTTCACAAGAGTTGGAGGAGTGTTGTTGAAGCTAATCATTGGCATACCGATGGGAAAGAGTTCGAGTCCCCCGCTGGCTTGCCTACTGTGTGCAAAAAACGAGTGGGATTTTTTCCTACCTTTAGGAAAGCAGAAGAGGTTGTTTGATGGGATGAGGTTTGTCGATGACGTGTCAGTCTTTGTCGCTTTCAATCCACGGAAGAAGGGATCTAAGCTGAGAGCGTTGTCTATCATCCAAGATTTCGAAGGATGTTATGACAAAGCCCTCACTTTGAAAAGAACGGACGAAGGGGAAGACGAGTGGATCTTTTTGGGGTGTAGATTGAAGATTAGGAATTCGTTCCCTTTCCTTGGGTCTGTACAGCTGTCAAAGAATGAGAAGTGTTTGAGAGCAGATCAAGAACTCACCTTCCGCACAATACAAGATTTCAGTTTGTGGACTTGCAAGAGAATGAAGTTGGCTGTGATTGTCGGAATGCTTCACATGATCGATCAAAATTCTTGTGATTGCATGGAGATTGTTGATACTCTGGTGTTGTTCCGAATGGAATTACGGAGGGGAAATTACCCAGGCGATTGGTTTGGAAGGGCGTTGAGGAGTTTCTCGAAAGGGAAGAAGCCTTTCTGGAGACTGCTTGCCGTTTTGTTGACTGATAATAGGTTGATCGACTGACGCGATTCGAATGCGAACAGATCTGAGTGAGGACCGGGGAAGACCTCTCTGGGCCGTGCTTGACCCTCGTGCTGAGGACCGGGGAAGACCCCTCTGGGCGGGCTCGTAAGTTTTTTGTGACTATGAAGACCCGAACTTCGAATCTGATATGTTCAGCAGTGACCTGGTGCCGGTCTGACCCTCATATTAATTTTTTAAGTAGTGTTTTGAGTGTCGGTACCTGGGCACTTTCGAGTATAGGATTCATTGATGTTGTATGGTTTGTGAGATTGTTTTTGCCCGACGGGTATACAGACCTGTAATATAGGGATTGACGACTCGAACCTGGACACTTTAGAATGTGGCATGCATCGTAGGCGGTCAGAGTATTCATCTTTGGCCTGGCGTTGCGTAATGCGTTCGTCCGTAGCATAGGGGTTGGCGATTCAGCGTAGTATATACGTAGTGTGCGCTTCAGAGTAGGTCTTCTTGCTGGCGCAACCACTTGAGTATTGAGCTACGACCGCAGACTGTGGCGGTACGCAGTTTCAGGATCGGGAGGCACGCGCCCTTGTCGTGAACATCAGTTTGTGGGATAGATAGTGCTTCGTTGATGTCTCTGGGCTTCAGGGTTGACCTGTTAACAATCACATGTTAGCATGTCTCTTCATTCTGAGAGTCTACTTTACATGACTATCCATGAAACTGTGATGTAACGAACAATTTTACAGCTTTTGACTCTATGCTGTTGTGCATTCGAGTGGTGTTGTTGCTGCGATTTGCAGTATCTGTTTGCTTACCTAACCTGGATTGTCATGCAGTTCGTGTAAAACATTTTTTGACTACATTGTGAATATGTGGGTTATAAATAAATGATATATGACTCGACGCGGATGACTTATAAAACGGTATGTGCTCGTTCGGAAGGTGTATGGTCTGACCATACACTGATTTATGATTCCAATACCTATTTTCTATCATGTCTTTATGGTTTTGAAAGATGTGAGCACCGTAGGTGGTAGTGAGGCCCGCGTCGGAACTTGGTTCCTGATCCATAGCAGGATGGTGTGATTTTCTATCTGGAAGGTGGTGACTACACTATCACCAAAATAAAGGAAAGTGTTGTGGCCTCATTAAAACGTCGCCTGTAGGGATGACGATTATTGCGTGTCACAAAGGAAGGGTTGATCGCCTAACTTCGTATCAGGCGGAGTCACCGTGTTCCTATGATTCCGGTCCGACCAACCTAGGTTGTATCGATGAGGTTGTTTCGCCCTACGGATGAGGGGGTTAACAAGGTCGCGGGATTGGAATCGGAGGGAATGCAGTGAGGCTCGAACCGAAAGCAGTGCTTGATGCCAAAATGCTATCCTTCAAAAACAAAATACACGACTCCTCGGCGCATCCACATGGTGTTTGGGGATATAAAAACACAAAAGTTTTTAGGTATTCGTAAAGGCTTAATTGGATTGGGTCTCGAGACTTCGATAAGGACTGGATGAATGGTTTCTTTCATAACGAATGGATAGTTCAGACTATGTCTAAGCGGCATAATGAATTTTATGTAGACGTGTCAGGGGTTATTCATGGCTCATTTGGGATTAGCCAAAGGTTAATACGAGACTTCTAAAAGGCATAGTGGAACAATCAAAGTCTTTTTGCTATTTTGCTCCAATGACCATTGTTGTAGTATAGTACGAGTATCCGTGTGTTACGTGGGAGAACCAGGTTAGACTTCTTGCGACGTTTGGATGCGTCCATGTGTGGCGAATGCCCCCCCGTATACATAAAAGACTTAGGTTAAATTCCTGAGAGTGATTGTTGTTTGTCTAAATGGTATAACTTGTGGGTTCTAACCCAATGGATGTCATTTGGTACTAGCCGGAGGTATCTGGCGCCATTCGAACAGACGAAGTTGTTGGCCGCTAGTAGGATGATGTTGGGACCATTATGAATCAAGTTCCTTTAAATTTTAGGCTTCCATAGGAAGAATTTGAGCCCAAGTTTCGATTTTGGGCTTACCAGGGGCTGAATCTGGTACCAATGCTACTAATGCAGGCAAAATGTTAATTTGGTTTTCGAGGGCATAACTTGCTTATTGGTAAGGAGTTCGTTTTTTCAAATATTCAATTTGTTTTTATATGCTATGTTGTAATTATAGCCTTTACTCAAATTTCGGAAATACTAGGGGAACTAGCTATAAAACACTTGCATGGGGAGAGTTGGTTAGGTGAACGACGTGGAAGTCGTTCAATGGGGTTCGAGAATGCTATCGGGGTAGAAACCCTTACAAAAGAATCTACTCGAAAGTTAAAAAAAAAACGGATGTTGTTCGACTTTTGTAAACATTTTTCGAATTTGATGACTTGATGAGATTGGATTGTTTGCCAAAGATTTACTTGAACTTGGCCTATGGCCGGGAGGGTTCTAGCCTTTTGTGAAAAAGGCGGGAACCGATGCACTCGACAACCAGACATGGGAGCCTCCTCTATCTACCCTGTCTCTTGCATTTGGTCTACACAAGTGTCGTAAGACAACTTTCGAGTGGACGAACATCGTCCCGCAGGGCTCGGCAGCATGTCCACTCTCCTAACCGGAGGTCATGAGAGGTCGGGGCCCCTGTTGCACGATGGACATATCGAGGAGCGTTCTCGTTGATACAGGCAGCCGGTTCGTGGGGAACGTCTCCATAAGCACGTGTGGGTATGGAGGCCACAAGGGCAAACGTTCGGTGACGATGAGACGAGCTTGCATAGCTGGCCCTAGAGTGCGACATCTTCTCATCTGACAACCGCCGACGCAATTGGAAATGGAATCACGTTCCCGCAGTCAATCAGATCAAAGTTGTCGTGGTGCATTAAACGCATAATTGCACGTGTGTCATCGATGCGGGCTAGCAACGACGGGGAGGGGGAGGGGGGTGTTAGTTGCAATAGGGCTGACGCGGGCGATGCTGACGACGTCGAAGACGAAGAAGCCGATTGTAAGGACAATCAACCGCCTCCGAAAGTGGTCACCAGCCAATGTGGAAAGAAGAAAACGGGGGGAAGAAGTATAAGCAAATTGAAGGTGAAGGACAGTTCAACGGACGACGAGACGAGGGGGTGGGTCGGCAAGGGGGTTGTGGAGCTTGAATGCGTCCCTTGTGCTCGTTCGATGCAAGAAGGACCAGGAGGATTGACTGGGGAACGCAAACCACAACTTTGCAAGAATGTGCACGAAGCAGTGGAGGTGGATGGATGTGTCCAAACGAATTGCGTTGCGGGGGGTTAAGCGGGATTGGGATTCCTGCATGAAAGGGTGGAAAAATGTTATTGGGTGATAAAAAAAAATCATGGGGGGATAAAAAATCAGGATTGCAATCGTTTTGCACTCTCCCGGAGAAGGAGCGCAACAACAACGGATATAAGTTCACTATGGACGAGTGCTTGTATAGCGTCATCCATATGACGTGGCAAGGGAACCAAACCGTCTATCCACTGAATCTGGTTGACACAAGAGGGCAGCAAGGGCAGTAGTCTCAAGCGCGAGATGATGGACAAGCAGCCACTGTCGTCATTGCTTCGGGAGTGGGGAAACATTGGCGAGTGAAAATTTGGAGGGTGAGGGGAAAGATGGCTACGCCAGCAGATCGTCGTGCAGTGCAACATGAAGGAAAAGGTAGAATGCGAGGCAATTGTCGTTCGAGGTCGTGACGGAGGTGACAACGAGCCACTCGGTAGTGGTGGCGGAGTCCGTGGATCATGCAAGCAAGCAGCAATGTGAGGTCTTGCAACGCCAAAGCGATATCATGGAGAGGGAAGCGAAGACGCAGGAGAAGCAGTGCAGTGTTCTTGACGCAGGTCAGAGGATGCTCTACGAGGCTTTGCTGAAAATCGCATCGGCATAATCAGGATCTTGATTGCATGCGGGTTTGCAGGCACAGACTGGTAGGACGAATGTCCCAGTGGGGTAATCATATCATCGGTGGTGTATGAAAGCGTACTCACCATTTTTGTAATTAATGTTTTTACTTTGCTTTGTTGTTCATGTTCGTGTAAGTTTCGAGACTTGTACTTACTTATGGTTCAGTTTCGAATTTCTTTTATGGCATGTTTTTTTTTTTTTCTTTTTTTTTTGCACTATTCGATTTTTGCCTATGTCTCGTGCGATCCTTCGCTGAGGGTCGTACCCAGTGGACCAGTGGACGACAGACGAAGCTTGCGGGGTATGTTTTTTTGTTGTAAGTGAACTGCCACCCCCTACCTCGATTCATATGTGCATCCTTATCGCTCGCGGGTGCAAACTTCTCAAGGGTAGCGCACATTCCATCTTCTTCGAATGACAATGCGCTCACATGGCCTCATTACTCGTTGGAAGAACGCTTTCAAAGTGGAGGACGGCTAGCGAGAACAACGGAAGGTGTGCGAACCACTTGGGCATCCAAGACTCATCACGAACAATGACAGAGGCTATGGACATCATCGTCACCTTGTCGGGGCACATGTTGGAAAGGAGCGCCGTTTACTATGAGATGCGGCACGAACAGGGAAGGGAGTTGGGGGCGAATTTGACTTCTCGACGACCGTTAAACACCATGATATCCGACACTACGAGGTGGACGAGATGTTCCTGCTTGCATATCACCGCAAGGTTTGGCTTCACAAGAGGGTTGCTCCAGGAACTCGACGTCTTCATGTCCAAGGCTGGCAACACCATACCCAGTCGATGGGAGGGAGACGCCAATGTGTTGGGTGACGCCATCGACCTCCTTGTCTCGAACACTGCAATGGAGTTCGATGGTCGACTGCATGAGGCGGCAATTTACAAGGTCCACGTCGATCCTCCGCTTGAGCCACGCGATCATCTGCATGGGGAGATTCAAGTTGTGGGGTGAGCACTTGTACTAAGGGTGATTGTCTTGCAAGACTGCCCACATAGCTATTACGACGTTTCAATGAGATGCACATATCGTAATGGTGTTTAGACAGAGAGAGAGAGAGAAAGAAAGAGAGAGAGAGAGAGGTGCGACCACGTTCGACATAAAGTAGTTGGAGGACTGCGTCAGACGTGCAGGTGCGACGTGGTGTTTTTTAGCGGGCGCATGCTTTGGACCTTTTTTTTCTCCATGAGGCGCAGTCAATCCTTCCCGCGGTTTCAGGGAACCAATCAATGATGTTGTTGTCGGAGTCTCGAACAGGCGGAACACAACCAATCAGTCGCACGTTTTTTTGTCGTTATTCAAAATGTGTTTCAAACTTACACTACAGAACTCGTGCTAGAAATGAAATATTTCTTTTTTTTTCAAATATTTATTTTCTTACTTTGTCTTTTTATCCTAGTTACTCGTTAGAAACATTATGTGCATCATTCTTTATTTTTATAAATTCATGAAAATCTCACATGTAGTCCTTTATTTTTCTCCTTGCTCTGAGTTTGGCTTCTTGGGGGATAAAAAAACAAGTATTGTTGTACACCCGATCATGCACGTTTATATGTGAGTTTTTAGAATGATTGATCGTGTCGCCATAACGCATACCTCAGTCCAAAACACTGAAAACAAATACAATAAAATTACGAGCATGCGCAATTAAGGGATGCGCATAATCAAAATAAGCTCGCGAACTGCATTTTACAAAACCGTCAAACTTTAAAAGGTTCGGACAACACATTAACGATACACAATTAACCAATTATCGAGACAACTACAGTGCTTCCGACGATGATAGTATAGATGAAGACAAAATATTTCAAAGCAATTTGAATTTAAGTCAATGTTGAGCATGAATGTGATCTAAAACATAAAGGTGTTCGAAAGCACGAAGGCGCTCCAGATCAATCTTCGAAGAAATTGTTACCAAAGCAATCAATAAATCGACCACTGACAGAAACCTGCTTGAAAGCAAAAAGGAATCCTCAAAGTTTCAAACATTTTTCAAGCATTGAAATAACGTTACCGCCACCACGCCCTTGTACTACATCATCCCCGTTTCAACCGCACTTGCCCAAAAAAAATAAAAAAATGATGCAATCACAATGTGACATTATTTTTTCAATGATTCCAAGAAGTATATTTCACCTCTCACATCATAATCCGCTCGCAGGGACTTGCGGTAATACGTCAACTTTCGTTGAAGGTAGGGAGTACAGCGACCACGATGTCACATAATGCTATCCTCGTTATCCTAAGTTTGTTATTGTGGTAGTCCTCAGTAGCAGCGTCCACGATTTGAAGGTACTGCCATGTGCCACCGGACCTGCGTTTCACCCACTATCATAGCGCTTCCCTAGGCAGAGCGTCGGGTACAATTGTGAAGGACAATAGAAAAGGTCTATCCCACAATCCCAACGACGCGTGCACGTCCCTCAACGCTTGAGCTACTTTAGTTCCTTTCCTTCCTCTATGCCTCTCACTGCTCCTATGCAGCCCGTTCACCATCTAAAGGTGTCGATCAACTACCAGCAACGAGGTCGCCAGAAGTGTCGTCTCCTGTCGCGCTCGACCAGCTTCCTGCAACCACTTAATTGAACACCATCGCCGTCAATGGCCACGACCTTCTTCTCCACCGTGTGTGTGCGTGCGGGACACGTCTCTCCTCCACAATCGGGGGCAAGAATGACGAAAGTAGGGAACCTCCTGCCGGATGCAGTTTGTGCTCAGAGAGTCGGCACTGAAGGTCTCGAACCTCTCGCCGGTGACAAAAAGGGTGCCACACAAAGCTCAATGAACGTGCGGAAGATGCTCGACCAGAGGGTTCAAATTCAAATTTGAATTTCAACTGCGCAAGTTTTTTGTACATGCGCCAACCTTCAGACCTTTAGAAGGTCCCTTACGGACCCTTTGCAGTCCCATGGGCCCGCATGAAGGTGAACACCTATGTGTCCGCCCATGGCCCTTTGCAGACAATTTAGGCGACGACCCTTGCATTCTAGCCTCTCCTTTTTTCAAGTGCGTCGATTTCAAGGGCTCCTCCAAGAGGCTGTGGAAATTAATCTCAATTTTTATCCATGGCACCCTTAAAATCTGAAGTATTATCTAGTGGTGTGTAACAAGCCTCTAGGAGGCCTTGGAGTCCTCAAAAGAGCAGCGTGGCGGATGGGTCGGCACACCGCTGGAGAGCAAGATCCCACTCACCGATGTTCTTGGCTTCTCGTCGATCTGTGAAATATATAATACGAAACGAGATATTCGGGGATAACGCATATAAACCTCTGCGAGAGACTCTCACGGTTATGGCGCTCAGATACGTCCAAGATAGTCCTAGGGTCTCGTCGCACTACTCACATATATACAAAATAGAAAATGTATCCACAATTTTTGCCCTTGGTGCATTTGGTGAATGGTGTCGCGAGGTCCCTAAGGGTCAAATGTGGCTAGTGCCTCGAGATACCTAAGGGTGTACTTGCACCACTCACCATCCGCCAACATCTTGAATGCATACAATGTTCCCAAATCCTGAAAAGAAATCGATAGTGCTCCTGAATCATATAATCCTCAAACTACCCTTCTAGTGTGCCCTTTGCGACACACACTTTCTAACTAGGCACTGTTGAGTTCCGATCATAACATAAATTGTTTTTATGGAGCGGAGTGCGATTTTTTAAAATTGTGAATGCCCAGTAAAGTGGACCAAGGAGGCTCGCATAATTCTAGAGCACTCATGAACACTACATGTGAAAACCTTTCCAATTCCAGGTTGAGCTTGACACACCTTAGGAGGTCTCTCTAATTTTGCTGATTGTAGGATAAGACCAAAAAAAGTTCAAAAGTACTTTCGGATTACTTATCGGGAATCTGCTTTGACAACTTCTGAATTTGTTCAGCGGTCATATTTGAGAGTATATATAACGATGCTTGCACTCCCGACAAAACGTAGAATTCACGAGTGTTGTGGCGAGGCTCTAATTATGAATTACACTCCGGCATGTAAGTTTTACATTGATATCTCAAAGGTGTCACAATTTTTTCCAATATATATCTATATGCAACCATCTCGGATGTTTGCGATATTTTTAGTTGTTCATGATGTTTTTTTGGGCATTCAGATCTAGACTTACACAATATTTTTCTTTATTTATTTTTATTTTTATTTTTTAGCTTAAATTTGACTTTGAGTATAAAAACGATTCCAGGCCAAAAATTGCTTCAATTGATATTCAATATTTCTTTTTGATAAAAAACCAGGTTATTAGAACGACTCGGATCCACAAGCTAGCCAGGCCAAAAAGAAATAATAAATAAATAAATAATCTAGGCTACCAGTCGGGCTGCCCGGGTCACCCCCTTTTCTCGGGCGGCCCAGCCGTGCAAGGACCAGAAAAGGTCCCAGGCCAAAAAAAAAAAAAAAAAAAAATCCAAAAATTCTGAAAAACTATGTTATGCAGAAGCATAAAATGAATAATTTTTGCCTTAGGGTCACATCGAAATTTTTTACCAAATTTAAAATAAAAATCTTAATTAAAAAATAATTTTCATCTTTTTATTTTTTTATATTTTTTTGGTTGGGTCTGGCAAGTGGACCCGTGCCACTCTGGTAGCCTAGTAAATAATAAAATTATTTTTTATTTTAAATTTGATAAAAAAAATTGATGTGATCAAGGTTGTCGGCGTTTGGGACGGGTCGAACGCCCGAACCCGGACGCTCAAACGTTTGACACCCCCTCTCGACTCGTTCGGCCAAATGACCAGACACGGAAAAAAAAAAAAAAAAAAAAAATCCAAAAAAATATGAAAAACATATATATGTTATACAGAAGAATAAACTAAAGAACATTTGCCTCAATGTTACATCAAAATTCTTTATCAAATTTGAAATAAAAATCAAATACTAAAAATAAATAGTAATAATGAAAATTAGAAAAAATAAAACAAGAATGAAATTATTGAGTGGGCGAGCACGTTTTGGACACCGTCATCTTTGGTGATTTTTCATTTTTTTTTGGCTATGACAAAGGCCATGAAAATTTATATATGTGTATCTTACATAATGGAGAATATAGAAATAAAATTAAAAAAAATAATTGTTTTTTTCATGCCCCGACATAAAGGAAAAATAAAAAGTGAAAAGAGAGAAAAACCAAATTCGTGAGTGGGCAAGCAAGTTTTGACACCACCATCTTTGCCAATTTTTCATTTTGTTTTGGCTGAGCAGAATGGCTTCAAACTTAATCGGGAGATACCTTACATCACAAAGAACTCACAAAAAAAGTTTCAAAAAAAAAAAAAAAAAAACCATTCAGGTGCCAAAATTTTTTTTTTTTGGGTCCGAACCCCTTCAGGTTCGGGCCCCGTACGGGGACCCAAACGGCTTGGCAACCCTGGATGTGATCCTGATCATAAAGGTTGTTCAATTTATTTTTCTGCATAACATAGTTTGTTTTCGAATTTTTTCATTGTTTTTTTTTGGGGGGGGGGCTTGATCCTTGCACGACTGAGTCGGCCAGGAAATGTATTTTTTCCTTTTTTCTTTTTAATACTTTTAAGGATGTCAACAAACTTCAAGGACGATAAAATCCATGGACGTCCGACAAAGACGCCAGGGTGGGCAGCAACGATCCATAGAGACTAGTAGTTTATATATATATATATATATATATATATATCGTCACAAACAGAATATATATATATATACACACACACACACAGATATATATATATACCTCCTGATGAGTCGGTGAAACTCCGACGAAACATTTTGTCACAGCCCCTCGTTTGTTGTCCTCTTCTCCCTCTCTTCCTATATATAGCGGCGTGTCTGGAGTGTATTTTTTGGCTGTGACAGACCTTTCTTTGTTTCGTGGGTGTTTTGCTGGCTCGTGATGGGGTGTGAACCGACAGTCTGTAGAGTTTTCCATCTGGTGTGGGTGAGTGATAGTCTACTTTGATTTTGGTTAAGGTGGATTATCACTTACAGTGTAATCAGTGAGGGGATTCTACAGACTGTTG
>BFEA01000552.1:225518-236833 GCA_003427395.1 Chara braunii | reverse complement strand
AAAAAAAAAAAAAAAAAAAAAAAAAAACGTTTTCAAAAACTTCCGAAAAAAACTATGTTATGGAGAAAAATAAATTAAACAACATTTGCCTGGGCACTACATCCAAATTCTTTACCAAATTTGAATTAAAAATTAAATACAAAAAATCAATACTATGATAAAAAATAAAAAAAATAAAAAGATAATTAAAATGAGTGAGTGTGCCAGCACCTTTTCGACACCACCATCTTTGCCGATTTTTAATTAGTCTTGGCATTGACAAATGCCCTAGAAGTTTACACATATGTAGTTTACATAATCAATAACTCAATTATTTTTTTTTCAAAAAATAATAAAATATTTCAGGCCCCGAAAAATAGTGAAAACAAAAAGTAAAAAGTGAAAAAAAACAAAATAGTGAGTGGGCGAGCACGTTTTGGCACCCCTATCTTTGACGATTTTTAATGTTTTTTGGGCTTAGCAGAATGGCGTCAAAATTTATAGGCGTGTAGGTTACATCATAAAGAACTCACAAAAACAAATTGAGAAAAAAAAATTATTTTTAGGCCCCGAATTGTTTTTTGGCGGGGGCCGAACCTGGAGGTGTTCGGCCCTCGAACGGGACCCCGAACGCCCGAATGTTCGGGGGCCCCCGAACGTTCGGTCAGGTAACCCTGTATATATATATATATATATTCTAGGCTACTAGAGTGGCCCGGGGTCACTTGCACGACCGGGCAAAAACAATTAAAAATAAAATTTAATAAAAATATTTTTAAATTTATTTTTTATTCTAAGTTTGGTGAAGAATGTCGATGTGATCGTGAGGCAAAAGTTGTTCAAATTATTTTTCTACATAAGATAGTTTTTTTTCGGTTTCTTTTGATTTGTTTTTATTTTTTATTTTTTTGCAGGGACCTTCCCTGGTCCTTGCACGGGCCGGCCACCCGGAACCCGGGCGGCCCGGCTGGTAGCCTAGTATTTTTTTTTAACTTTTTTTTTTTTAATTTGGCAAAGAATTTCGATGTGACCCTAAGGCAAAAGTTGTTCAGTGTATTTTTCTGCATAACATAGTTGTTTTTCAAATTTCTTTGATCTTTGTTTTTTCTTTTTAGGACCTTCCCTATTCCTTGCACGGTTGGACCATCTGGGAAAATAGGGTGGCCCGGGTGACCCGACTGGTAGCCTAGTAAGTTAATTAATATAAAATAAGATTTTTTTTTTACTCTGGATTATGAGTTGCTTAAACTACAATTCGCCCCGCTTTGTGAAAATAAGAGGGGACCGGTAGGGCACTTTTTGGAGCAGGCATCTGACCTAATGGTAGCAGGACTGCTACGGCATGTGAGGGGTAGGAAACCTACCAGGAAATCAACCCGCCCCTAGATTCATCATTGCCTTGTGGTCGAAGGGAATCCCGTTGTCGGTGCGAATACCCTTACAAAGGTATCCGCCCTGGTTTTTGCAAATGACAGGAAATAAGTTTAGATTAAAGTCTGAGTGTACCACGCGAGGCGTGACCATGTTTATTACCTGAATTGGCTAGGAGGTCAGCTAAGTGGAAAGGGTGAGTGGACACGCAGTTTTAAGGCGTGCAGGTGATTTCTCCCTTTGTGTTTGATTATGAGACCGGTATAGTCAACCGACCAAGTTCTATTACCATTTAGATTAAAGAGTAAAAGGCTTGACTTTGAGTTTGACATGTTTGTCACTAACGGTAGGGTTGACATGCTGCATGGCGCGCATAGTAACCATGGTGCAGTCTGAACAAACCTGCGTGAGTATTTAGTGGTTGCACGCTTGGTTGCAGGTGGGAATGAGGCCCAGACCGCTTTCTTCGCCCTGAGCGTTGTGCTGCACCACTTTATGTAGGATTCCGTGCTCGCTAGTCCTAGGCTGGGGCTTAGCCCTATAGGTTACGACATCAGACTTTCGAGACGGAGGTGCTGGGGTCGAGGCCAACGGGCGACGGCTCGGGAGCAGCGGAGCAGCATGGAGGAAACAAAGGGGTTGAGGGCCCGACGGGGCTATCCCCCTCGGTTTTGTTAGTAAGCATGGTGAAGGGCCCGACCGGCGGGACTGGTAAGGTGCCAGTAGTTCACTCTTAGAAAAAACAGGTTTTATATTTTTTTTGTTTTTTTATTTATTTTTACTTCCTTGTTTTGGGTAAGAACCTCATTCTCTTCGGGACAAGGTACAGTATCGCGGGTGATGCCGCAAGTGAGTCCTTCGGGACTTCCGTTAAAATTGAAACGATGCAGAGAAGGCTCGCAGGGCCCCAACGTAAGGCTGATACGTATAAACTGGGGGCGACTTTTCACAATTTTTTGTTCTGTTGTTGTTTTCACCTTATCGGACGTCTCGTGCACATACTCAGAGAGTCAGTGCGTCATCACGCTGCGATGCACTCCTCGATCGGAGCGTAGCCCCGATTGACGTCAATGTGACGGGCCAAGAGGACGGCGAGGACACCGGGGTGATGGCGGATTATTGGCGAGGCGCAGCGGAGAAAAGAGAGCGCGTACGATTGCAGATAAGATTGGGCGTGGAAGGAGGGGTTACCGAGGTATTTGATGCGGGCGAGCATGTTCCCGAAGTCAGTTCTAGCACTAGGGGTGAAGAATAGGAGTTAGAGAGAAAGAAGGTGCGCAGTAAATATAGAGGAGGAGGGATGGCATGAGCGGAAACGCAGAAATGGCGGGATGAAGGTCACATAGCTTGCCCATAGCGGAATAAAGCGAGCTAAGAACGAGAATTCGGATTTTGGGGTCTTATGGGACGAATTGTGGTGTTAGGATTCCGCAGTGGGCTGGCGGATTAGTCGGTTGGAGTTCCATGCGCTGCGCGCAGACATGGATTCCGAAGGAAGAGCGGAGCAAGACTTGACATAGTACGGTCGATCTTCGACAAATTCGGGGCGAATGAAGAGTTTGAGTAAGGGTTTTGGTATAGGGCGAATCAGGTGGTGGTGTTAGATTTGGGGATCAGTGGTTAGTTTTTGGGCGACATCTGTAAGGGAGTGCGTGTGGAAAAGGAAGCTCGGATATGGAAGATGACTCTAACCGTATTTTAAATGGTGGATTCGATCGGTTTTTCCTTGTCATTTTGCAGTAAGGGGTAAACGTGGTTGGTTGAGCGATTGGGGACTTGCCTATTGATCGGTGCGGCACTTATCTCGCCAAAAAGGGGGCAATACCCCTCTATCGTTCGACATACATAGTTGAGGGCAGTGTATCTTTCCGTGTTCTAGCGGAAGATTCACCTGATTTGATTCACGTCATCGGCGAGGTTAGCGTGTGGCCGGGCGCGAAGTCCGATCCCTACTGAGTTAGGAGGGGGGGGGACCCCTCGATCGAGGGGCGCGGCAGCAAAGTGGCTCGAGTGAAGGAACGTGCCCACGACTTAGTAGAAGGCTCATGTCAATTTTGTTTACCCCATCGAAGGAGGTAGAAGGGAAGCCACAGGAGTGGAAACTACCTGCTGCAGTGGCTGGAGCCTCGCTCGTTGCTACGGTCGGACTTGGGTACTTGTACGGACGTATCCAGATCCGCAAAAGGGGGGGGGGTGAGGAAAGACAAACGAGTTGTGACAGGCTGCGAAGCAAGGAGAGAGGGAGGAAGCTTGTCTGGTGGGCTGTTGGACAGAGGTTTCCGGGCACTTATTTACTGCTCCTGAGTACGGATAGTTGTGCCCGTTGTTTCTCTACGAAGTCGCTGATTGTATGTGCACCGGGGCTTCTGCTGCCTTGGCCGGTTGCAAGCACACTATGTTTGTGTGTCTTGCTGATTTTCCCCAGCCACGTTTGCAGAGTTTGCTATAGGCTGCTTCCAACTAGTTAAATTGTTGCTAAGCGCTCTTGCTGATCGTTTTTAACTGTGCTATCTGCTATAGCGACCGCTAAGCTTGCCGCAGGCTACTATGCTGTTGACTAAGCTACTTGGAGGACTAGGTAGTTGCAGCCTCATCCTGGGGGTGAAGGCGTAGTGTGAAGAAGGCGTTTGGACTGAAGGGAGAGGTTGTTGCAGCATCTTGGAGAAGTGATGGTGAAGGAGGGTATTGCTGCGATTTAAGAGCTCGTCAGGAGAGTCGGGCTCAACAGTTTGACTTGGGGTTGACCAAGCTATTACACTTGGTCACCATTGCGGGGCCCTCAGGCGCTGAAGATATCAAGACCCTCTCCTGCGAGTCTGAGAGCACCCCTCTTGTATCTGAGAGACTCAAACTTTCTCCTTCTTCCCTTCTCCCTCCAAGTCTAGTCCATTTGTTCTGAGAGGAAGACGGCAGGCGGGATTGCAACCCGTAATCCGTGCCAAGGCCTCTGTGGGAGGTTCGCCCCACCGATTGCGGGAGCTCTGCCGGAACTCAGGAGGAGTTCTGGAGGCAGGGAATTGAAAGGTAACCATTTGTTTTCCCTCTATAAACCCAGTTATAACCCTTATCTGTACGTCTCCCTATGTATTGACTGAGTGTATTGTATGCAGCCCTACTTTGACTTTTGGTTTGACTTTCAGGACACAAATCAGACTAAGTAAAGGTATGTATGTATAATGGCAGTTTCAATTTGTTTGTCTGTCTGAAAGCAGATTATAACAATGGGTTGCATCAGAGGAAAGGTTGGGAGGAAGGCAGTTTTGCATGCGTTTGAACTGGTCTTATAGGGTCAGGCATTGTTTCTAAGATGAATGACTTGACTGCTGTATTTTGTTCTGTTTTCTGAATGGTCAATCATTGTTTCTAAGATGAATGGCTTGGTCGCTGTGTTATTTAATTGTGTCAGGCATTATTTCTAAGATGAATGGTCTGACTGTTTATTTTGTGGGGTATTGATTGCTTGAACTTTGACGACCATACATTGTTTCTAAGATGAATGGTCTGGTCGCTGTTTATTTTAGGTGGTTTCTGAACAGTCTCTGAGATTTGACCCAGAGTACTTTGCCTTTTTTAGTGCTGAGAGGAAAGGGGTTGAACATTGTTTCTAAGACGAATGACTCAACTCTTCTTTTTATTGTTTTATTCTGAGGGAGGTTCGGGCCAAAGGACTAGACATTGTTTCTAAGATGAATGGTCTAAGTCTGAGGCCACATGTTTATAATGTGAACAAAAGAATATGATTTTTCTATAACTCTTTATCTATATGTTTATGAGAACAGGGTTAGCTAGACATTGTTTCTAAGACGAATGGTCTGACTATAGCCTTATCACAAATTAAGAAAGTATAACTAAGAGTTATAATTGAAGGTAACTTGGGTCAGCTTAGCATTGTTTCTGAGACGAATGGCTCAGTCCTACGCCCACTTTTGAAGATTAAGTTCAGAAAAGTATATATAACTTGGTTATTTTAAACAGATAAGGGTGACTAGGCATTGTTTCTAAGATGAATGACTTGGTCATATGCCCAATGAAGAGAAGGTTTTGTCTTTTGTTTTCGAACTCGCAACGAATTTGCCAAGTAGTTGTGCAACCTGTTCGTGTATAACTAAGACAAAGAGTTGGCATTGTTTCTAAGATGAATGACCTAACTCGATGCCATATGTAAGCTGGGTACAAAGGGATAAATCATTGAAAGACTATGAACTATTGTTTGTCAAAGATGATTTGGGTTGGTGAGAGTACTTACCTTTGTGGTTTGACTTGCATGTGGCTGAGTGAGATCACTACTTAGTCTGAGTTTCAGTTTGATAGGTAGTTGCTTTAGTGATTCGTCATGTGCTAGAGCGATAGAAGTTAGATTCAATTTTTGCATTTTTTGTGATAGTTTTTTTTACTTAGATCGATTTTTACATTTTATGAGATCATTTATTATACTTAGGCTTGTATAAATCTTGGTAAGCCACTCTCCCTATGGGAAGCGCTGCCGAAATTTCTGCAGATCCAAGGAGTTAGTCAAAATTTGACCTTTCAAATCTCAACTTGTCAAAATTTTATATATGGCTTAGTAAAAATATGGGAAGTTTCATTTTCTAAAGAGAATGCTGCCCAAATTTTTGGTAATTCAAGGAGTTAGACAAAATTGAACTTTGAAAAGTTGCAGACTATTTTTGTTTTCATATTTTGACTTATATAGATTATGAAAAGACACTTTTCCTATGGGAAGCGCTGCCGAAATTTTCTTAGTTTAGAGAAGTTTAATTATATTTTGACAGGTGGCGATTCTGGTAATCCACCCTAAATGGGGGAGATTTTGTCGTGAGTCTGCCTTTCTTTGGGCACTAACTCAGAGGTAGACTTAGGCATAGTTAACTAGCAGGAGCTGGGTGAGATCATGATATGAGAATTGTTCCCTAGGAATTTATAGGTTTAGTCTTGGGCATTGACCTGTCTTGTGTTACAGGCCAGCGTAATCGATTTGATTCAGGACTTCGACGAAATTCAGTTTGATCCCTTGAGGATTATTTTCTATTATCATTGATAACAGGTCGGTTGCCGATTCGTTGGTTTACGACTCAACTCCAATACACCCTCAATGCTCAACCTAAAAGACTTTAGCCTGACGATTCTATTGTTTCATTAAGGTTTTCACCCGGATTTTTATTGAATGGTCATTTAACAAAGATATCGAGTATTTAATTAAGGTTGGTTGGACAAAGGTTGGGGCTTGCATGGCTAAAGCAAGGGGTATGAGTATAGAGATTGATTGAAATTGACGCCGTGTAGTGTATGAACTTTGTGTTGGCCTTTTCGATGTGATTGCAGGTATGTTTGGTGATTCGGACTTTGGATTGAATACCTACGATTATACACACATATATGGCTATGAGGAGTCCCACTGTGATTGTGAGAAGTGAGCGTCACATACTTAACCCCCTATATATATGTGTACTTATATTGGGTATTCGTATGGCCTGAGCGAGTCACGCTTAAAGGTAAAGATTAAGGCTGGGGTCGATAAAAGGAAGTAACCCCCCTCTATATTGTTGTATGCTTCTTAAGAATTTCTTAGTCAGATGTTAGTCCTGGGCCTGGATTCGAGGTCCTTGTCCAGGACATCCCAGACCCTAGACTCTGGAGGGAAGGAATTTTCCCCCTTGCAGAGCCTATTTGCCCTGCCTGCCGAGACCCTCAGCCAAAAAGTTGGAGGTCTCGCAGCGATCGCACAGCTATTCCTTCAGCCGTGCAATATCGTGAGGGAGTAAACCGTCACGACACTTCGAGTCTGACACTTGAGTGTCGTAAGCGGTACTCGGATCCACGAGGGAGTGCTTGATTATGAACACTACATAGTATGCCATCATTGCGACTGCTTGCGAATGATTGCATTGCTAGTCGATATGAGTAGGCCTTGTGTCCGCGTGGTTTTATACTAAATCTCGCGCGCGACGCCCTATCTGATTTCTGCATCGGAAAGTTATGGGATGGATACTGAAAGGACTTGGAGTGTTATCGCGTTGTTTGTTCATTGTCATTTGTATATACGAGTGTGTGTTTTATTTTTGTGTCTGCTAGAGTGGTGTGTGCTTGGTGAGTGGGATATGCCCTAGTCGATCGACGTCGGATCACGCTTGGGACTTCAGCCCCCCAAGATGTCGGTTCACGAGCGGGTTCGATAGAGGCGTAATACCTCACGTACCCCCTATGCTACAGTGAATGAGAAACGCCCTCGGCTGGTCCACCTCTGCGATTGCAACAGATTAACTTTCGTATTGTGGACTGGTAGCTCGGCGGGGATACGCCCACCGAAGGGAGGTGACAACTCCCGTAAGGTGAAGGTAAGTTGTGCCTCGCCTGGGGCCCTATCCTGTTGTAGGGGTCGCGAGAGGTATGGCTGGCGCACTCGGCCGGAGCGGCCTTCAGAAGCTCCAAGTGTGTTTTTCACGGAAGTCGCGTCGACCCTTCGCCACTCTAGTCGGGTGCGCCAGTTGTACATCCAGCGGTCCCCTACGACAGGATAGGTTCCAGCGGGGCACAACGTACCTTCCCTAAGCGGTTGTCACCACCCTTAGGGGCGTATCCCTACCGAGTTACTGACCCACATGCGAAAGTTTTTAAATGCAATTGCATAGGTAGATCAACCGAGGGTGTTTGCTCGTTTCGCTATAGTACAAGAAACGCTTGGTTAACGCAAAGCGGACCCGAGCGTCGTCCGTTTCTGAGGGTGTTGATCTCCTAAGAACAAAGCGTACGTCAGTCAACTAGGACGGTCTCAACCAAACGTGAAACCCTCAACTAGATCCTAGTCTCGTTAGACACTAGTAAAAAGAAAGTTGTAATAACCATACATAATTACATCAAAAGGAATCGGTCGTAGTCGATAGGAATATATATCCAATCTGAAATGATAACTGTAAATTTTTAAATTATCACATGGTACATCCTATAACACAAGTTTGAAATAAAATGTGACCACCTCAGGTCAAACTCGATAAATAAAAATCATATTGAACCGCCAATGGGGAGTTGACTTCGATAATAAACTTGATGCAATCGATAAGGTAGTCGGTCTGCCTCAGTTTTGACTTGATAAGACATGTTGCCTAAGTCATTCATTTCACCTTATCGTTGATCTAAGATTAAACACGCACACCTGTCTTCACACATTCCTAATTTTCTTGGATGACAGACTGCTTTGCGAATGATTCTTGATTAGCTGCATTACTTGAAGTGTTGCACGTCTCTCCCGCTAGGAAGTCGTCTGGGGTACTCCTCCTCCTCGCCCGAGCACAAAACTTGGATTTCATAAGTCGGACCATCTCCACCGAATTGGCATGCACCCCCTGTAAATGGTACATTCCGGGTCGATACGCCCGCCCCAGATCCTTCCTAGACAGACAACGTATCCACACAAATAGGTTTCAGTTCTTCTCATTTCTCCTCAGTTTAGGGTAATTTTGACGAAAAGAAATCGAAGAAGATAAAGAATGAGAATCATTTAGACATGTATGGGTAAATAAGGTCATTTGGGATCAAAAGGGTCAATCATCGGGAAAAGCTAAGTTCATTTGGCCTTATCTGCTATATTTCAATCGAATTCATTTTATGGTACGCATAGAATTAACGTTTTTCAAAACAACGAATCTTTTTTGACATGCATGAAAATAAGAAGTACAAAAAAGACAATTCATTTTCTATTTTCTCAAATAGGCATAATCAATCTCATTTGCAAGCATTCTTCTACCTATCTGCATAGAACACAAAGAAACCAAGTTCAAAAGAAACCGGTACAATTTCATCCTCAAGTCATACTTTTTCAATCACATGCATAAATTGCACAACTCTCTGCTTCCTTTTTTTCAAATATTAAAAACGAACAGGGTCAAGCAAAGTATGGGTTCACACAGGAGTGAAGGAAATCTGAGTCAATCAATTGACCTTGAATGAAGTTTGGCCTGGCTCATTTAAGAAAGTCGAGCAATGTCTCAATCAAATAGAATATAACCACCGTTGAAACCCAAAATATGTGGCCCAAAACTCCACAGTATGTGGTCGTCAAGTTATACCATGGTCTCTCTAAGTGCCCGATCGTGTCAGTGTTGGGTCCACTGAGATGTCTGAATGAGATAACCCTCAAGATGATGCTCCCATGAAGAAGTCTCCCGTCGTCCCAATGTCTCGGACAGTCCCAACACAGTCCCAACTGCACGTTAAACCACTGGTCCCCCCGCCAACCGAAACCCCTCGGCCCGGTGAGCTAAGGCCGGGTTGTACGGAGGGGCGGCGACCACCGTTCATCACAGGCGGGTCCAATCCTGCCATTCGCAAGCGGCAACTTTGCCGATTTTTTGTGCTGAGAAGAATTCATCAAAAGGTCTACAAATCCGAGGGTCTGTAGATTAGGTCATATGATCTTTCAGGGAAAAACATCAGAAAAATAAATAAATCATTTTGACCGTCAAATATTTGTCGCGCCGATTTTGTGCATTTTCGCAAATTCCATTTTTTTAGGCCTGACCGGATTTCCACTCTGTACTACCGGTACCCATGAAATTTATGGCGTCAGGGGGACTACCAGTACCCTCGAGGTTTCTAATGTCATGGGGACCGGTGGTTTAATTACCAAAGACTGTCCCAAATGGAATCACAGATCCACACCGCCTCAAATCACAGCGTCCTCACAACACAACCACCACAACCGCTCATGCTAAAAAAAACTCGACCCTCAAGTTGGTCCCAAATCCCAAAACTGGACCTAGGTGGTTTCACGTTACCGCCGCAGCACCAGATGATCCCAAACTCAAAAGTCGCTCGCTTCGCACACCACAAAAAAAAGGTAACCCTGACTGAAAATTGCATGTGTCGTGAGCCCCAATGACTACTGCCACGTGCACTCACTTCACGTAGTATCGTCGACTCATGCATCAATGTTGCATGATCCCAAACGTACACAAATGCCCATACCGCCGCCGGACCACGCCATAATGATCCACCACCACCTTGCACCTAAAAAAAAAAAAGAAAAAAAAGTTGTGTGTCATTATTTTAAGTAGGATAGGTTAAATTTTATCATTTCCACATCTGCGCCTCTCTGCGGGTCACTAAAAATTGTCGACTACCGCCATTACTTTCAGACGACCCAAGCGTCTAAACTAAAGTTCATAAAAGGTTCAGTCTCTTAGTCATAGGTTAATCTGAATAAACTTTTGACAAATGTCAGTCTCATCAAGTCTTTCAATTCAACAAAAAGGTTAAACAACATCCGACATTGAAAAATCCCGAGTTGATACCCTTGTAAGGGTGTCTGCTCCGACACCTCCATCCTCGCAGAGAAAAGAACCTTGATCCGCTGCTCACAACACGCACACAAAAAAAAGAAAAAAAAAAGGTTGTGCATCTTCCCGTTTCTATAGAAAGATTCGTTCTCTTTTTGCACGTATAGTGAGTAGTGGAGCAAGGCAGTTATAGATCCACTACTAACCAAATGTGGAAAATGAGAATGAATCTTCCCTCGAAAATGGAAGGATGCACAACCTCTTTGTTTGTGTCTTTTGTGTTGCCCTTCTGTACATGGGCGTCATTTGGAAGCAGGTTGTGGCTCCACTGCTCACCGAATGTACAAATGAGAATGAATTTTCTCTAGCAAAAGAGAAAATGCACAACCGGTGTCTCTATGTCTTCTATGATGCATCAA
Organism: Chara braunii; assembly: GCA_003427395.1. NCBI lineage: Eukaryota > Viridiplantae > Streptophyta > Charophyceae > Charales > Characeae > Chara > Chara braunii. Next base: position 225,792 of record BFEA01000552.1, on the reverse strand, counting down.
CAACCAATGCGCTACGTGTAGAGGGGTTAGAAAGTCCAATGCTGATACCTCAAGACTGTCGTTTCCGTTTTTTATTTTTTTTCGCATGCATTTTTTTCCTTGTGCTCCAACCTCCCCCGAATTGCGGTCCGCATGGCCAGAAAACGCCTTCTTCTTTTGTGAGGGGAGAGATGGTTTAATTGATTGACTAATTGATTGATCCTTGATTGATGATTTAATTGGAAAAAAAAAAAATTAGCACGTTAGTGTGTGTGAGACTTTTTTTTTTTTTTTT
>BFEA01000552.1:174816-191507 GCA_003427395.1 Chara braunii | reverse complement strand
ACAGTTTGTCACAGCCCCTCGTTTGTTGTCCTCTTCTCCCTCTCTGCCTACGGTTTACCGGSCAGTTCTATTTGACGATATATATATATTTTTTAAAGCTATATTCTTCTCTCAATTTCACCTCACACTACCTACCTAATGAAGTAATAAATAAATAAATTGCATGTGGGGCGAGGTCCCACCAACAAAGAGGATTGGATCAAGCTGGCTGAATCGCTCTCAATCCGACCCTCTTTGCTACGGTAGTGGGACCATGGCCAGGGGCGAATTCCCAATGCCTGAATCTGGACGTGTTTGTGGAGATATGGCTTTGAGGACACTCAACGCCGTTTCTGCACATATCCGCAAGCAAGCACATCCATATACGGGCGTTGAGGAAACTCAATGCTGCTTCCGGCCGTGATTGCTGTCAGACACATTCAGGAAAGTACTAATATGAATATGCCGTGAAGTGATCAAGACAATAGAAATTCAATGTGAGAGAAAGCCCCCCCCCCCCAAAAAAAAAAACAACCGTAGAATTAGGGAAGAATCTTTCCTGTTTCTCTCGCAAAATGCAACCGTCTGTTTGTTTTTTGTTTTTTTTTTTGGAAAAAAAGGTGAGAAATGTGTGTCCCACACCACATATCCCTTGCCCGGTTGTCTTTTTTTCCTTTTTTTTAATTATAAATTCGGACCTTCCTGTTTCTCTGGCAAGATGCAACCGTTTGGGCCTTCCAGTTTCTCTGGCAAGATGCAACCGTCTGTTTTTTTTTTGGAAAAAAAAGCGAGAAATGTGTGTCCCACACATCATATCCCTCGGTCGGTTGTCGGATGCCTCCCGCATGACATGCTCAGGGCTTCACATGAGTTTAATATCTCAATATGTCATCCACGGTCCATTGCCCAACATTATTCAAATATTAAAAAAAAAAAGAAAATCGCCACCACCGCGTTCTCATTTATGTCAACCCATCAAAGAACAAACGTCCCACCCACGTCTCACATGAGAAGTTTTTTTTTTTTTTTTTCCCCTTTTTTTAAACGAAAAGGCGCCCTCACAGGTTGACGTTGCTTTAGTATCTCTTACATATTCCATTGCCCTTTTGTGTAATATATATATATATATATATATATATATATATATATATATATATATATATATATATATATATATAACCGCGGCCTCTTCATCTATTTCGACCGGCCGAAGAACAGTCAAGCCAAGTCCCGCATGGCGTGGCCGTGCAAGGATCATGGAAGCCCCATGCTAATGGTTTTTTTTGTCTCTGTGTATGTTCCGTGATTCTAAGTGACACATGTGTGTTTTATGTGTCGGCTCCGTTTGCTCACAATCCTATCATGTCACTTTGTGTTCTGTTTTCTATGTGCCTTGCATGACTGTTATCTCTGCCCCCCTTTCATGTCCTCTTCACAGGCGAATCATCACATGCTGCCGCGCGAAGAACTCGAATTGCGAACGCTGAACGTTGCTGCTGATACAGACAGTCACACACTGACCATTTTTCTGCCCGACGAAACAGTGCGAGATAACATACCGCATCAATTATTCAACGACATATACCAACTGATATATGAGCTATCAAAGATAGAACACAATGCTCACATTGTGATGCAGAGAAATGGCCGGACGAGCACACATGGACAACTCTTTGTTGCCGAAAAGGCAAAGTGCATCCGCCGCTCTGGCAATACCCACCAGTCGACACACTTGATGACCAAATCCTTCGTTTACAGGAAATTGACACACCACAAGGACGGTTGCTGCGATCGTGTGCACGACAATTCAATAATGCACTTGCACTTGCATCACAAGTTGTCCGAGAACCACAACCTTCTGCGGGAGCTGAGATTGGAATGGTGAGAATTGTTGGTGAACTGCGGTAAAATCTCAGACCTCTTATACCGGATGTTGGCCATGAGCGCGCTTTCGCCTAGCTATACATATACGACTCGCAGGATGAACATGATGCGACTGTCATACGATTAACTAAATTCAACCTCCCACTCGAAATCCCGCTCGCAACGGTCGAACAAATTAAACATCTTTTGCGAAAGCTCCACCACCTCCTTATTGAATGTAATCATTGGGTGCGAGATTTCATAACAGTTTTTCAACTTTTCGACGATATGATTCACGAGCGACATATTATGATCAATCCTGATGCGTGACCAATTGACGAACATGAGCGAAGATACAATAGACCTCAAGGTCTTTTGAAACTTTCTCTACTTATGCATGACCAACCATCCAATCGCGACATTGTCATACACTGACGCGGTGGAGGTATTGTTCAAATTCACGAAACCAACCGCGCTTTCGATCTTGTACATTACGTTCTCTTATTCCCATCGGGTAAAGATGGCGGGGCTCTGGAAACCAATGATGAAGAAAATTCTTCCATGCAAGAAATCACCTCATGAGAGTTTTACGCCTTCCACCTTAACACCCGAGACACCGAAAGGACAACGATATTTTAAGTCTCACGATTATTCCAAGAATATGTATGCATGGCATTCATAAAGATAGAAAATGACCAATTATTATACAATAGGATCCATCAGACCGAAATTCGCGCTGAACTCTATCAGAATATTCCTGGTTAGCTTATGCAATACGATAATGTTGAAAATGTCGGGGAACATATTATTTCACCTGCTACATTTGTCGGCGGTCCGAGAGATATGAATCGACGATATCAAAATTATATGGGAGCAGTCCAAGAATACGGTCCCCCATATATTTTTATCACAATAACTTACAATTTGCACTGACAAGAAATTGAACAACATCTCTTTCCTCATCAATAACCGTCCGATAGACCAAACCTCCTCGCCCATGTTTTAAAAAAATATTTACAACAACTCATTCACGATATTCATGATACACACATATTTAGTCCAGATGCAGTACATATATATGTCATAAAATTAAAAAAAAAAGGTCTTTCGCATGCACATTTAGTTGTCACATTTAGTAATGAATACAAAATTTCGACACCTGAACAAATTGATTCCATAGTTTGCGCTGAAATCCCTACAGACCCGATCCGCCGCAAACTCGTGCTAACACACATGATACATAATCTGTGTGGCCCATTCAATATGCAAGTTCCCTGCATGCACAATGATCGCGGCGCGCATCACTTCCCAAAAGATTTCTCCGACCGTACAAGATGGAACGAAGAAACGGGTTTATCCCATATACCGCCGCCGAGCCCGAGACAACGGAGGGATAATTGTCGTACGTGAAAACGATGAAACCGATAACGCTTGGGTTGTTCCGTACAACCCCTACTTCTTCTGCGTTATCGTTGTCATCTAAACGTCGAAATTTGTGCCTCCACTGCAGCTTATCGGTATATGTTTGAATACATTATGAAAGACTCGGATCGACCCATGATGGGCGAAATGACAAACGTTAATGATGAAATTCAAACATTCCAAGACATGCGAACAATCGGTGCAGTCGAAGCATGTTGGATAATCTTTGATTTTTCTCTTTCCGAACAATATCCCGTCGTTGCCGCACTGTCTGTACATGCTGAAAATAAACAACGAGTTTATTTCATGACCAAGAGATACTCGACGTCTGAGAAATATGCCTCCACCAGAAATCGAGCTTACTGCATGATTTAAATGGAACGCTACACATATTAATATTATCCCGGGAAGAAAACCTTTATACAGATATATGATCGAACAATTCCGATACGACAAAACAAAAAAACAATGGGTGTTACGACAACGAAAAACAAACACGATTGGGCGAATACACACGATTCACCTAAACGCAGGTGATAGTTTTTGTCTCTGAATGCTTTTTTTGTCACCCTATTCCCAATGAGCCACATCGTTTGAGAACCTACGTACTGTCGATAACGAAATTCACGCGGCATATCACTCAACGTGTTGTGCATTAGGCCTACTCAATGATAATGCTCAATTGGATGTTGTCTTACAAGATGCAATCTTTATTGCATCCTCTGTGATGGTTCGAGATTTGTTAGTCCACATACTTTTGTACTGTGCACCGACTGATCTTACCGAATTATTTGAAACACGCTGCCAGCAAATGATTGACGACTTCCAAGAAGACTTTCGTGATGCAGATGTTCCTGTCCCCCTCATTAAAACCATGGTCCTTCTAGATATTGATACCCGCCTTCAAAAAAAAGGAAAACAACTCGAAGACGTTGGCCAGATCTGCCCACACATCGACGATCAAAATGCTGCAAACGCTTTGGGTGAAAGACCCCATCGTCGTAACATTTCGCAAATTATTAAAGATGAAACTTCCTATGACAAAGAAACACTAAAAAAACATTAGATACAAACTTGTCGCTCCTCCGCCCGTCCCAATATGCTATCTTCACTCGAGTCACAAATGCCGCTGATAATAACGAACCGCTATGTCTTTTCGTCGATGCCCCTGTAAAAATAGGAAGTTTCAATACAATTTTCGCATATATTCGAAATCAGGATCGTGTCGTACTTGCTGTAGCTTCGAGCGGAATCGCTGCAACGCTATTACACGGCGGGCGAACGTTTCACTCACGATTCAAAGCACCTCTTACATCAACCGCAACCTCCACGCTTGATATTCCCAAATAGTCTGCACTAGCACAACTAATACAAATGACTACTGTTATCCTTTGGGACGAGTCACCAATGATACACAAATTTCATATCGAAGCACTTGATCGGACCTTTCGTGACATATGCTCCTCGACTTTAATTTTTGGTGGTAAGATCATTGTTCTTGCAGACGATTTTCGTTAAATACTACATGTACAAAGGGAATACGTGCACAAACTGTTGATGCCTGCATAAAATCGTCAACACTTTGGCCACATTTTGAAACAATGCATCTCTCGGAAAATATGTGTGTGCTAACACAGATTAATACACCTGAAGGCCATGAGTACTCTACATGGCTCCTTTCACTCGGAAATGGTGACATTTCACCTCCCCCCCGCACTGAACATCCCATATTTGAACTTCCACCTCATTTGTGCCTATATGAAGGAACAAAACAACTTATAGCTTGAACGTTCCCGTACCTGCAAACAAATTCCAACAATCCGCTTTGGCTTGCTGAACGTCTCATTCTCGCCCCGAAAAATAGAAATGTATCTACACTCAATTCAATTATCCTATAACAATTCCTTGGAGATTTCATCATATGCCTCAGCACTGACAATCTCCTCCGCAATGAAAATTACCCTGATGTACATGTTGATGCCCTTAACACAATTGACATCCCCTCCCTGCTACCCCATGTCCTTCGCATTAAACGAGGTGCAACGCTCATACTCCTACGAAACATTGTCATGCGGAATGATCTATGCAATGATACACGATTAATAATCGATGCAATAGCAAACAACAAACTTTTGCATGCACGTATCCTCCCTTCACTCCAAATTATTCTCCTCCCACAAATTATTCTAACAAATACTGATCAAACTCACCCTTTCCCTTGACGAAGATGTCAATTCCCAATTCGACCTGCTTTTGCGATTACTATAAATAAGTTACATGGACAATCAATTAAACATGCTGGCGTCGATCTCCGACAAACACCATTTGCACATTACCAACTTTACGTAGCTGCATCGTGGGTAGGTGACCCAACACACATTCGTTTCTCTCTCCCTGCAAACACTAACCAAACTGCTAATATAATTTATAAAGAAATTCTCACTTAAATTACCCGTCTTGACATTTAACCACATTCTCTTTTGCGCTTTCCCTGCAGGTCTCCCTCAAGACAAGTCGTCGCCAAAAAAATTGAAGTCGTTATCATCAACAACTTCGTCTCCCGAACCTGCGATGCTGCCTGCAACAACGACTACATGCGAACTACATCAACATCTGCAACTACCACCACTTCCGCTTTTACAACAACTTTTCTTGGTGCCACTACTACCTTACCACAAACATCGTTGCCAACTTTATCATAAATTGGCCTCGATGACCATATCCTCACACAAATTCCGATACCCTTTCCTGCCTCCTCCTCTTGCCACCTCACAACAACACTCGCGACTGCCCACCTGCCTTTACCAAATCCCCCATCCGCTCCTTCGACCACTTTCACAATTGCCCACCCTGCCACTTTATTATCTGCTCCTCATAGATAGGATTACTGGCTCTAGTTACTGACCAAAGACAACATCGAACACATCATCACCCAAATATTGTGGGAGGACTTCCTCGCAACTAATCACGTTGCCTTTTCACTGCACCTCTACGATTTCACCCTCTACAAACAGAACCGAATACGATCTCTACAACACCCTGACCCCTCCACCAACATCAACATCCAACTCCAGTGCTCAAAAACGTTTCTCCTCAAGCTCATCAACGATGACTACGGCCGCATTCGTTCTTCGAGAACATCTCGTCCGCAGTACAGGTATGAGCGTATCATTACTGTACACCATAAACACTCTTTCATTGCAAACACTCCACCACCACACCAATCACCATTACAACCCCATGCACCTCATGAAGCTAACCCCCTTTGGTGGCTTCGGCTATTACCATGGGGCGCAACAAGATCCACCGCCCTCATTCATGACCTTCTTTGATCTCGCCATACCTTCCAAATCTACAACATCCCCCACCCGCCTCGCACATGGGAATACCTGAACAATCTCATTTTCCTCCACCATCAAGAAACATAACATACCCTTCCTCCATTTCCCACTTTTAGGGCAGACAACCATCACACTTCTCCAAGCTCAAGGGGCGCCTACACGATAATCATTCAATGTGACTACATTTTCGAGATTGGCGACATGATCGCCTGCTTGCCCGAGAACATCGCTCATCGAAAAAGACATGGTGCTACCAGAATTGTTGGTTGGGAAACCGGTGAATAGTAGATAGTGTTCATACATGACCACTATGACAAAACCGACACTATAAACGAAAGGAGGGAAACAAAAATAGACAAGAGAGACAATTTTTCCACTATAAGACTTTTTCCCAGTACATATACTCATGTGTACAGTAAAGAGTGTGAAGCACTGTGGATGCATATTGACTGTAAATAAATTCTTCAACTATAACACTTTCTTCATGTACATATACTCGCGCTAAATGTCAAATGTTCACCACCTTCTAAACTGTGAATGATTTCATCTCCTGCTTGATGAATGGATTCATGTCGCCCACTCTCCAATTTCTTTTTCTTTCTAAACACATTCTCATCAAACGCTCTATATTTTTTAACTATGTATCCATGTGTACATGTGACTTCTCTTTGTACATGTTTTTTGCTTTGTGTTCTCACTCCCTTCAACACATACTCAAATGTACATCGGAGCCCCTAAACATTGGCTGCTCAGTGCCTCTGAACAGGAGTCATTCCTAAACATGTTACAACAATTGCGCAAACATGACGCCATGCTGTTCATTTCCGACGACCTCAAGCAAGCGACTCCATAGACAAATTCGCGAAGGCACGGAAAGAGCAAGTGAGAAAAAAAAAAGATAGAGAGAGACACAAAAAACAGACAAAGCGAAAGCACTCTGAAACAAACGCTACCGTGCAGACATTCCTCTCTGATTTTCCTTCCAAAACAAATGCATTCTGATCGAACACCCTCCGACGCACTGTGCATGTATCATTCCCTACATTCTGCAACAAATTCTCCATTCCTCTCACAACTCCCCGCCGTGCGACGCAGCATCGCTGCGACGAGTCCACCTCTAATGACAAAAAAACAAAAAAGGCCTGAAAGACCGTCTTGTCCATATTTGACAGGTAATTGAATTGGTTGGGCTTAACGAATTAACCTTTTTTATTATTATAATATTATTATTATTTTTAGATCTTGTATCTAATCTGACACCGGGTGGCCTTACCCCCAGTGGGGGACACCGGTTAGGGGACAGCCGGTAGCAGACGAACCGAGCATCATCTGAGTGGTCAGTTGCTGTGCCTCCCCGATGTCGAGCGCATCGGTCCAGCATCGCACAAGGGCAGCGCGGGACCCTCCCGGTCGCATCACGCAGGAGTTGGACTCTAATCCTCGTCGCGATACATACACGGAGTTTCCGCAAGCCGCTCCGGCCGAGTGCGCCAGCCATACTTCTCGCGAGCCCCTACGACAAGATAGGGCCTACTCGAGGCACGACTCACCTCCACCTTACGGGAGCTGTCACCTCCCTTCGGTGGGCGTATCCCCGTCGAGCTACCAGTCCACAGTACGAAAGCTGATCAGTTGCAATCGCAGAGGTGGACCAGCCGAGGGCGTTTCTCGTTCGCTGTAGCAAAGGGGGTACGCGCGGTATTACGCCTCTATCGAACCCGCACGCGAACCGACATCTTGGGGGGCTGAGGTCCCAAGCGCGACTCGTCGCCGGTCGACTAGGATGCATCCCACACACACCACGCGCACACCGCTCTAAAGAACATAAAAATAAAACACACATACCTACACATACACAAAACGACACAAAACAAACAACGCGACAACACTCCTAGTCCCTTAGTAGCCATCTCATAACTTTCTGACGCGGAAATCAGATAGGCGTCGCGCGCGAGACTCAGTATAAACCGCGCGGACGCAGGGCTAACTCATATCGACTCGCAATGCATACGTACACAAACGGTCGCAATGATGACTTACTATGTAGTACCCATACTCACGCGATCCTCGTTAATCTCGAGGTTCGCATTCGACACTCAAGTATCGGCTGACACGTGCCTTGAGGGTTAATCTCTCAACGCTGGACGACCGCCAAGTACGGTTGAAAACCACACCCTCTTCTGCACCATGTGGGGAGTGGGTGGTACACAGGTTCATACCTGTGGTGGCAATCGCCTCTTATCGGCCTGGAGACCAACTCCATCATCTAGGGCCTGAAGAAAAGTCAAGGGGTATGACTTTGACGGTTGTCACGGACCACAACGTCCAACCATAGAAATCTAAAAAGGAAAGGATAACAGGGGATCTCCCTCTTCTATCAATCACACGATCTGTTTAACCCTTACGCGTGGTCTCAATAGGCTGCGCGAAACACTCAAGACATATGTATTTACATATATACATATATAGGGTTATAAATATGTGACTATCACTTCTCACAATCGCAGTGGGGCTCCTCTCAGCCATATATATATGCATGTGAGCGCAGAAAGTCAAATCAAAAGTCCGAATCACCAAACATACTTGCAATCACATCAAAGATTCAACCAAAAGTCCATGCACTACACGAGGTCAACTTCAACCATTCTCTGCATTCACACCCCTTACTTTTAGCCATACAAGCCTCACTCTTGTGCAACTCCTCATAATAAAATACTCAGTATTTTTCTTTAAATGACCATTCAAATAAAGTCCAGGTGAAAACACAACAAAACAGTTCAAATCACAAGGCTAAAACCTTTAGGTTGAGTGGCAGGAATCGTAAACCGACGAATCGGCAACCGACATGTTATCAGTGATAACAAAAGATGATCTTTGTAGGATCAAGTTGAATCTAGCCCAAATCCTGAATCAATTGATCAAGAAGACCTGTAACACAAGACATGTCAATCCCCAAGTTAAATCTATAAGTCCATGGAGAATAGTCCCTATATCACGATCTCACTCAAATCATCCTAATTACCTAATTCTAAGTCTACTTCCAAGTAAGTGTCAAAAAAAAGGTAGACCTTGGCAGAATCTCGTCTGTACAGAGTGAATTTTTCAGAATTGCTACCTGTCAAAATATAATCTAACCCCTTTAAACTAAGAAAATTTCGGCAGCGCTTTCCGTAGGAAAAGTGTCTTTCCAAGATTTATAATAACTTAAATATGAGAAAAAATCAAACCCTAATTTTGGAAAGTCAAATTTTGTCTAACTCTCTTAATTAGTAAAAATTTGGGCAGCACTTCCTTTAGAAAGGTAGACTTCCCAGATTTATACTAAGTCAGATATGAACCCAAAGCAAAATCTGAGTTCAACTAAGACAAAATTGAACTAACTCCTCAGATTTGTAGAAATTTCGGCAGCGCTTCCCGTAGAGAAAGTGCTATTCCAATATTTATACAAAGTTAAGTTCAGAGTCTACAGTGACTTTGACTTTTCAAAGTCTAATTTTGTCTAACTCCCTGAATTAACAAAAATTTGGGCAGCACTCCCTTTAAAAAATGAGATGTTCCAGATTTTTACTAAGTCAAAAAGTCAGAAAGTTAGACTCTGAAAAAAACAAAGTCTGACTAACTCCTTGGTTTTGTAGAAATTTCGGAAGCGCTTCCCGTAGAGAAAGTGGCTTACCAAGATTTATACAAGACCAAGTATAACAAAAGATCCCAGAAAATGCAGAAATTGACCTAAGTTAAAAAACTTAGCTCAGAAAATGCAGGAATTGAAACTAACTCCTATGGCTCTAGCACGTGGCGAGCAACTAAAGCAACTACCTATCAAACTGAAACCCAAACTAAGTAGTAGCCTCACTCAGTCACATGCAGGCCAAGCCACAAAGATAAGTACTCTCACCATCCCCAGGTCAATCTGGACAAACAATAGTTCGTAGTCTTTCAATGATTTATTCCTTTATTCCTAGCTTACATAGGGCATAAAGCTAGACCACCCATACTTATGGAACATGTCTAGCTCAGCCATGGAGTATACACAAACACAGGGCACAACAACTTTTCTCTTCTTTGGGCATGTGACTAGACCACCCTAGTCGCCCTGAATTGTTTAAGTATCCAAGATTTATATAATTGTCTGCACTTAGTCTTTTGAGGTAGCATATAACTGAACCGATCATCTTCAGCTCAAGATTCAGCCTGCCCCTTCGTACCCCAATTTTATTCTTAATTAGTACTCTCTTCAGTTGGTGATAAGCTATAGTCAGACCACCCAAAGTTATGGAACCCTGTCTGACTAGCCTGTTCATAGATAGAATAATAGTAAAGTATAGTCAAATTATATCCTTTTGGTTTCAGCATGTGCCTGACATTGGACCAAGACCCCCCAAACTTATGGAACTCGTCTGGTCCTTTGTCTGGTTCATTCTCTTAAAGCGAAAGCAAGGAGAAACTCACAGAAACCCAAAAACAAGGTCGCCAGAGTGCCCAAACTTATGAATTTGACTGGCTCCTGAAAAGTCAACCACAAGCAACCATCGCAAGTCAGAGCAGCCAAACTACCCAAACTTATGAATTTGACTGACTCTCCATACAATCCAAAAATAAACACAGCACTAAGTCTTCCCAAACTTATGGAACTGGTCCAGCCTTGGTTGACCCAGTCAAACTCAGGCAATACTGCCCTCCTCCCAGCCTTCCCCAGATGCAACCCCACAATCTGCTTTCAATCAAACAACAAAGCTGAAACTGATTTACACACACATTTCTTTACTTAGTCTGAATTGTGTCCTGAAATGCAAACTGAAAGTCAAAATAGGGAGACAGGCAATATACTCAGTTTAAACATAGCAAGGAATACAGATAGGGGCTATAACTGGGTTTATAGAGGGAAGACAATAGTTACCTCTCAGTTCCCTGCCTCCATAACTCCTCCAGAGTTCCGACAGAGCTCCCGCAATCGATGGTCTGACTCCCCACAGAGTCTTGCTGCGGTCCTACGGGTTGCAATCCCACATGCCGCCTTCCTCTCAGATCGAGACTAGCCTTAAAGTAAGAAGGGCAGAAGATAAGGGGTTTCAGACGCTCGAGATACAAGAGAGGTACAAACTCAACTCTCAGGAGAGAGCCTTGATACCTTCACTCGCCTGAGGGCCCCACAATGATGGCCGCATAGTATCAGCTTGGCTAGTTTCTGAAGTCAAACTGCCGAAATCAACCCCCTGACGACCTCCCAAATCGCAACACTAACCCCCTACTTGTAAAGTCTAGTCACCTCTCCAAGTCTCAACACCTCTTCTCAACCCAATCGTCGCCGCATAGCAGTCTGTAACAGTCAGCAGCAATAGGCAGCAATACGCAGCAGCCAGCAGTTCGTGCACAGATGCAGCAGCCAGCACCAGCAGTTCGTGCACAAATGCAGCAGCCAACAACAGACAGCAGCAGTTCCAACAGTGAGGTTCGAGCATACTACATAGGCCAACTAAGTCCGCCACATCCGTTCACTCAAGTGGTTGTCAATAGCAATGCTCTCACCGGTTCGAACGCTAACGGCCCTGCAATGGTGGTCAAGTAAGCCCGCTTGGACCAAATTCAACCAACTGCAGAGCCGGCCTGTCCGACGAACTCTCAATCTCCAGCACCACCTCTCTGCATATCACTCTTTTGTCCTCAACAAGCCCTGCAACAGCCACAACACCGCCCTCCAGAAAAACCAACCTCAGCAGCAGCAGCAGCGGCAATCAGCAGTAGCTTCTCCCCTTCCAGAAGTTACTCCGATCAACAGCAACAGTCGTGCCTGCAGATGCCGATCCTTCTTTGGTTACCTCATCTAGCAGGGTGGAGTGTGCACTCGCCGATAGGTAAGCTTCCAAAGCCCTATGACTATCTCTTCATTAGTTCGTTATTCCAATTGTCAGAAACAGGCGGCCCACCGATCCACTGGTGCCAGTGAGTTTCCCTACTCCCGCAACCTACCTTTGAGCTCTGCCTTTCCGTTTAACTTCCCCAACCAACAGTTAGATCCCCCTTTTGCACCGTCGTGCTCGACCTCTCAGGTATGTACTCCCTCGGCCCTTTCTATTCCTTGTCATTTTCTACCTCCGCCGTTGCTCCCTAAGTGGGTCGAGCAACGTGCAACTGCAACCCTCTTTTCTGACAGGAGCGAGCCCCTATCCCTTTCTCTTCCTGGCTACTCCATCTACTTCTGCATGTTCGACCCTCGATGTCCCCACGACTTTATCCAACCGCCAGTAGGGCCTGCCCGCTACCTCCACCACTGCCATCCGTTTGTAGTGCGTAATCTTGATTTGCATGGCCATACCTGACCACCCTCCTGACCAGTTCCCTAAAACATCACAAGGTACACCGTCAGTTCACCCTCACGCGCGCAAAAAGATAGCACAAGGCTACTTTCAGAGCAACGCACCGGTCAGCAGGTGAGAATCCCAAACCCCAGGACCGCTCTCACGCTGCTCTCGTCACTAGAATAAGCAAATCGAATGAACCTTCCGCTAGAGCGAAGACATATATACCGTTGTCCAGCCATACGCGCAGGGAGTTAGAGAGAAGCTTCTTCCATTGATAGGTTGGGCGGCGCCTTGGCACACAGGTGAGTCTTCGACACACGCCAGCCTCCCGCTACTTCCACCGATATAACGAGCGAAATCGAATGCATTTATCGCTGGAGTACGATCCAATACATTCAGCCCCACCTCGAGGTAAGTACTCCCCTACTCCCACGCAGCCCCTTTCCTTTCTAACTCCCATCCTACTAACCTACCCCTCAAACTACTGCTACCAACCAGCTCGCCCGGGTTGAAAACTCCGGGTTCAACTCTTGGCTTCCTCGATATCCCTCAGAAACGGGCGGGACGAGCTCCTTCCTCCTCTTTTCTTCCGGCCGCCATACCTCCGCGCGGCCCTACCGAACCCGAAATGTGGGTCATATGCATCCTGCATTACTGGTGTCTTTGCCTCAAGTGCAGCTACAAACCTGAGCCCTGACCGCGCCCTATTCCCAACAGCGGTGTGATAGCGGACTCTCGCTGACATCTCAACACGCGGGCCCATCAGACGAGGCACGCACTCAAGGTCCCCGACTGTCGGGACGACCATAAAGTCTGGCGTCGTATCCTGCTAGCGCTAGGCCCAAGGTTGGGTCTAGTTCTGTCGGACGCTCAAATAAACAAACACTGTGCGACGTGCAGACCTACCGAAATACTTTTAGAACCACCTTGCTGTCGATGCCGTCCTCCGCACATACGCACAGGTCACCGGCAAGCGCACCAATCACGAGACATAATCCTTTTAATCCTATCTTAATCAGAAAAACAAAAATCTGGTCGGCAACTATGCTGACTTTCACAACAATCAATCAAAAAAAGATCATGCGCGCCTCAAATCTGCGCGCCCACACACTCTTTATTCTTGTCAACCATCCAGTCAACGTAAACCATAGACACTGCCGCGCCTCTCGCGGTATACTTAGAACTGCAAACCAAACTATTTCTGCCGTCTGCAAAAACTAAGGCGGATACCCTTGTAAGGGTATTCGCACCGACACCGATTACCCCTCCCCCTAGACTGGGGGGACCAACGGGCTATCTCTAGGTGGTGGGTGCCAAGCATGCCCAGGAAAGTACATGAGGCCAATGGGGATTGAACCCAAGACCTCCTGAATGCCACTTGCGTGCCTTACCAACAACTAGGTCGCTAGATTCCCTTGGATTCCCATGTAGCTTTTCGAGAATGTATCTGACTACATTTTGTAGCCAGGGGTGGTACACTACTTGCCTGAGTGGCTTGCTATTCGTTTTTTTTTTTTTTCCCCCCCTCTTAGACTTGCTATTCGTAGAACATTCAGGAGGTCATAGGTTCAATCCCTATTTGCCTCATGCCTTCCCGGGCTTACTTGGCACCCGCTACCCAAGAGATAGACCACTGGATCCCCCGATCGGCATCAAGCAGAGTCTGCTATGTTCATAGGGGAGGGGCCTGAGGGGAGGCACGGGGGATTGGTCCGCTTTATCCCTGGTGCTACCGGCCGTCCCCTGGCCGGTACCCTGCAGGCTCGAGGGGCCGTAAAAACACGGCTCTGGTATGCTACGGGTTTCCCCGTATGCCTATAGGTAGGAGGGTTGGTAGGTAGGTTGGTAGTGTGAGGAAAAAATTGAGAGAAGAGTATAGTTAAAAAATAAAAAAAAAGTACCTGTGAGTCCCACGGAAAGCAATCTCTCGAAGTGTTTCATTCGTTTTATTTCTATTTTTTAGTTTTTTCCGTCTTGGTGAGTGGAACGAAGACAACATAGGATTCGTGAAAACCTAACAAAACAAATTGTTAGGTTTGCACGAAATCTATTCAAGATTATGATAGTACGTTTTTCAAGTCTCCTCCAGGAATAAAATTCTACGTGAAGTGAAACATTCGCAAAAAAAAGAATAGAAAATTACTTTTTCAGAACCACTGGAGGGGGCGAGGAAAAAAACGGGTTTTTCCATAGAAAATCACGACCTGGTGAAACATCGTATGTTCAAGAACTGAAAT
Organism: Chara braunii; assembly: GCA_003427395.1. Classification (NCBI taxonomy): domain Eukaryota; kingdom Viridiplantae; phylum Streptophyta; class Charophyceae; order Charales; family Characeae; genus Chara; species Chara braunii. The sequence goes on along the minus strand of BFEA01000552.1, from coordinate 176,366 downwards.
ATCTTGATTTTTTGTTATAAAAAAAAAAAGTGTTTATAGTCCTCTAAGATGTGTAGCACGATGAACTTATTCGAGGGTTTTTCGAACGCGCAAACATATTCTCTTGTTCGTGAATACGTTCGCTTGAACATGGTTTCCCATACATGGGCGAATATATTATTTTTTATTATTTGTTTTAATTCTTTTCCCCATATTTTTATTTTAAACTCGTGTTTGGCTAAGAATTTCAAGATGTCTCCGAGGCAAAAGTTGTTTGTATTCTTATTTTAAATGACATATATTTTTTGATAAGGGTTTTATCGCTAAGTTCAAAAGTGATTTATAGTCCTATAAATTATGTTGTACAGAACTTTGACTTTACCTAATTGCGGAAACTGACTTATAGTCCTATAAATGGGTATTCACCAAAACACCTTTTTTTTTACATCTTTCAAGTTTGCCTTGTCTTTCTTAAAAATTATCTTGTTTGAACTCTATTTTTTTGCCAATCTACTGAGAATGACTTATAGTCCTGTAAAAGGATTTTGCAATGAAGGGTTTCTTGCACATTTTGAGGAATGCTAGACTTTTCACCTGATTTTTTGCCTCCTTTATCGAAAAACGATTAAAAACGCTATCTTTTTGTGTAAAAAATAACAGTTTGACTTTTACTTTTTCATTCTATAAGAAATGTTAGGTTTTCTCCGATTGTGAGGTTTTCACGAATCCCCTGTTAGACCTCCTTTGTAGTCCGTCTGCTGGCCGGAGGTGCAGCACACGGGTTTTACAGAGGGTCGTATCGGTACCACCCTCTTTTTTCCATGTGCTGGTACCAGTAGCATTCAAGTTTGGCAAAAATTAACGCACAGGGCGTTTTTAGGTTGGATATCAATAGCTGAGAAAGATACTTGTGGTTTGAAATCCACTTCAAGCATCCCTTGAATACAACAATCCTCCCCCGAACTTAAAGCTAGGATGTATACGTTCACGATTTTCCTGGCTTTGACACAACATTCACGAAATCGTGACTGAAGCGCATTTCCAAACGGAAACCGTGACAACATCCTACTTTTTCCAAAAAGAGAAGAAAAAAAACATCGGCGACTCTCTTTCAAGTCCAGGGTGTTGTAGAGGCCAGTTACTAGGCTCACATTGATCGCCGGAAGTTGTTAGCCACAACATCAACCAGCAACAAATTCATTATAATAACAAGTGGACCCAGCGCCGCGAAGCCGCACCCCAGTTCTGCCTATAGACGGCAGGAAGCATGGCAATGTGTGTGTGTGTGTGTGTGTGTGTGTGTGTGTGTGTGTGTAGGATGAGCAAAATCGGAATGAATCTTCAGCTAGAACATGGGAATATACATTGCCACACTGCTTTTATCTGTTTTCTTTTTTTCTTTTCATGTGTGCATCAACTGAACAGCCTGCCAATGTGCAAAAAGAGAAGGAATCTTCCGCAAGAAAATAGGAAGATACACCGCGCGCGCGCGCGCGCGCGAGAGAGAGAGAGAGAGAGAGAGAGAGAGAGAGAGAGAGAGAGAGAGAGAGAGAGAGAGAGAGAGAGAGAGA
>BFEA01000552.1:143701-154898 GCA_003427395.1 Chara braunii | reverse complement strand
TCACCATAGCCGAAGGAGGAAGGTTCCAGTCAGGAGGAAGAAGGGTGCTGGCGTGGCGCGTGGAAGACACTGCGAGGGCGCAGCAGCCATAGCCGGGCTGCTATCACCATAGCCGAAAGAGGAAGGTGGAGGTCCTTGGGCGGAGGGACTGTGGCGAAGGAAGTCAGGGAGAGGGCGATGTGATGAGGCGCTTACCTGGTGATGACGAGCAGGCTGCTTCACTCGGAGTCTTCATTCGTCATTGGGCTGCTGTACTTCGTGCATGACCTGTTGTAGATAGAAGTCTAGGTTGATAGGAGTTATCTGATGGTAGTCTGGGCTCCGAGCGCGAAGCAGGGAGAGTGACATTGGTGTTGGAGGCGAGAAGGGGGCTTTCATTATAATTTGACTTCAGTGCTTTGCTCTTACTCATTTGGTGTTATCTCGTGGTGCAATCTGCTTTCAGTTTGGACTCAAAGTTATCTGGATTTCTATGGAATGCTGTAATTTGGTATATATTGTCATTTGCATTGCTCATTTCCTTGCACGGATTTAGGGTTTCAACTTTCAAATAAATCAGAGACATATTTAGAAACCCTAAATCCAAAATAAATGGGGTTAAGGCTTTAAGCTAATGCAAATCTGGAAGAAGAAGAAGAAGAAGAAGAAGAAGATGAAGAAGGACTGACAAGCAATGGACACTTGCTCTGGACATGCTCAACAAGATTTGATATTACAAAACAAACAAGCATGTTTTTTCCTCTTCTTCTCGTCTTTAGCGAGGTTTGCTAAGGGCACCAGTACTCTCAGGGAGCCATTGAAAAGGCTATCTGAGAGCCTGGTCTACTGGCATGGGGAATCAAGACTGCTGCGGGCGTATAAGCCTCTGTAAATACCCTAACTAGGGACTGTACATTAGTAGTACTGCATAGCTTCCTAAAATTTCTGAGAATTATGATATTATGTCGGCCGCAGCTGTGGAAATACTATATCGTTTTTGCACTTTGCCTTTTTCTCGGAGTACTATTTGCATCTGTTTACAGCCGCTAGGGATAGCATGCAAATGCCTGGTGAATAGCAAACTGTAGTTCGGGATAGCCAGCGTATGTAGATAGCTGTGTAGGCGGGATTGAAATTGGAGCGTTCAAATTTGTTTGGTGGTTAGTTAGAATCTGTAGCCGCAGGTACACTGTGATGCGTAGCCTGGAAGTCATTTCATACCCGCATGGGCGTGAAGTGTACTGGCGGGAAAGAAATGAAAGTTTGAAGCTGCGCAATTCTAATTTCCATGAATGATTGGGTAGCACTGTACAGACCGGTAGCTGACACGTATATAGTGCCAGTTGTCGTGAATCGCATGGTCTTTGTGATAGTGGTGGAGTCGAGTCCAGCTTGGACGCCCGTGCATCATTTACTCTTCAAATACCGGCACACAGGTACTGATCTGGGGGTGGAAATTGTTAGCAGGCTTGGAAAGAATTATCGAGAAATAGCTATTAGCCCGTATCTCCTGGAATTTGAAATATGTAGTACCTGCCTGGACGAGTTTCCCCTTGTGGATGGTAGTACCTAGTATTTCCGTATTTCCTCGGAAATTCCCAGTCAACTTCTACTGGTTAGTACCCGCCCTACTTCAGGGTATCTGCAGGCGGGAAAAAGCATCGAAGCATCAACGACGCCAACAAATTTCAAATTGTTGCGACACAATGCTGGTTCGTAACTGACTACTGAGTAAGACGACAACGCCGCACGGAGAGTCTAGGCATAGTTAGGCGATCTGCATTGATTTGAGGGTGAGGCCGTCGGCCCTCATTGCTCAGTGGCTGGACAAGTAGGTGGGTGCTGTAAGGCTGATCCGGGGAGAAGGCCCCTGATGAGTGGCAGGTGCACTTCCTGGCTGAAACGCACGTAGGGCAATGAGCGCGTTTCTTCTTCTGAGCCTACCAGTGCATGCGGTTGCGCATGGAACCTTCTGTCGAAGCGTGCGCGCACGAAGGACAGTCTATGGCGGCCTCTGTTTATCACTAGTCTTCGAATGAATCCGGAAGAAAGATCAGGAAAGTGGTGAGGAATGGAAGAAGGAGGGTCTCGTTAGACAAATTCTGCTGAGGAATGGAAGAAGGAAGGGTCTTGTTACACAAATTCTAGAAAATCCTAGAGACTCTCGGACTGTCCTTGCAAAACTTGCATCATTAGTTTTCACCAACCCGGTTTTTCCTTCCACACGGTCGTAGAAACTGTTTTTTTGTTTTTTTTTGTTTTTGTAATCCAATCGCCGGCCGCAGCGTTGATTGCCCTGGGAGACCCCAATTGCCTGGCCAAGTTGTATGGAAGTTTCAAAATACAGCTGGACAGCTGAAGCTAGACAACCATTATTGCACCTAAGAGTTGAATGAACTTACGTGAGCAGGGGTTGACTGTAATTCCTCTACCAAAACAAGAAACCAGCTGTTGGGGCCGAGCCCGATGTTCTAAGGATTATTGACTGTGCCACTAAGCATCGGTTGCTCTCTCTTCCCCCTTCAATGGATCAGTAGGCCTCCGCCCTCCCACTCGACTCCCTGAAGCTGTTTGGTCAGCACAAATGTCCAGGACGACAATGAGTTTCCGTCGTTGAAGGCGGCTCCCTGAAGCTGTTTGGTCAGCACAAATGTCCAGGACGACAATGAGGTTCCGCTGTTGGAGGCGGCGGAGATCGCAGCAGGCACATTCTCTCTAGCGATTTCATGTGGTATGTCTCGACCGAGACTGATCATCCCCTCAGGCTGTATTGTTTCTGATCGTGGCAGAATTTTCGTCTTCACTTCTCCCTAACGCGGCTTTTCGTTCCACACTGTCGTAGAACCTTTTTGTGGTTTCTAGGAAGACTAATAATGTAGGTTGCAGCTGCAGTCCTTCAGGACATCCGAATGATACACAGAACACAACATTAATTAGCATGGACCCTTCTTCTTCTTCTTCTTCTTCTTCTTCTTCCTTCTTCCTTCTTCCTTCTTCCTCCTTTTCCTCTTCTTCTTCTTCTTCTTCTTCTTCTTCTTCTTCCTTCTTCCTTCTTCTTCCTCCTCCTCCTCCTCCTCCTTCTTCTTCTTCTTCTTCTTCTTCTTCTTCTTCTTCTTCTTCTTCTTCTTCTTCTTCTTCTTCTTCTCCTCCATCCTCTCCTCCTCCTCCTTCTTCTTCTTCTTCTTCTTCTTCTTCTTCTTCTTCTTCTTCTTCTTCTTCTTCTTCTTCTTCTTCTTCTCTAAGGGAGCACTGAAAGGTGGGACTTGGGTTAGTGGTGGTCCCTTCACAAGTGCTGGTGCGTGACCAGCCTGGGCCTGGGGAATGTGCTCGTTTATGTGCAATGATTGTCAGTGTAGGAGTGACATTGTTGACATTGTAGTGTATTGGCTGTTAGCGATTGACCTCAGGCACCTCTTCTGTGTTCTGCTCTCTGTTCCTCTTGCTCGTTTATGTGCAATGATTGTCAGTGTAGGAGCGACGTCGTTGACATTGTAGTGTAGTGGCTGTTAGCGATTGACCTCGGGTAGCTCTTCTCTGTTCTGCTCTCTGTTCCAGAACATTATATGTAGTATAAATTACATGTAGTATATTATAGAAAATTAAGTGAATGAGATTGAAAGAAATGAAAAGAGAATGATTTCTTCGTCTTCTTCATCTTCCTTCACAGCCATGACAGGCTGCTAGGGGTTCAGCAAGCCCCGGGTCACCCCAAAGGCAGGTTTGACAACTGTGAACCCAAGGGGAGAGTCGTCGACTTTTAAAACCATGATCTCACAAAATCAGAAAACTGTAGCATCCTGTCATCTGTACCCTAAAAGAGCCCATGCAAAGGCACCCACCCACCCATCTTTACTGAATTTTCCGTCTCGGAGTCCATTTCATGCCTAAGATTGTGTTTGGCCTCAGTCTCTGTGTGAGGGACACTGGGTGTGGCTGCCGGCCATAGTGAAAACATCGGTTTTGAATATTTGATCCGTGGTCCATTGGATGAAAATAGCAGAAAAAAAAGAAAAGACATAAAAAAGGATAAAAAAAGCCAGTTTTGACAAAATAGGTTTGTGGCCAGTGGTGCTGAACTCAAACTAGGATTCAAATAGGATGAAAATGGTTATCCGACCCCTTGAGGTGAAACAACAAAGGACCACTTTGAAGGGCCTGGATGCACAGACAGGATGGGAGGTGACGCATCTGTACCAGTTTTCCAGTTACATTCCGACACAGGAAAACAAAGGGCGGCTAGGTGAGTTGTAGAGTACTCATTCGTGGTCTAACCACAAACGAAAAACAACTACGTAGACCTCTCGCCCTGCAGTCACGCCATTCCGGCTACTTCAGCCTCCAGCTGTAGTTATCGTTCTACTGTCTTCACCCGAATGGAACACCTGGTCATTATAGCTGTATGTGGACTGAAAATTGCACCGAATACGGCTATAATGACCGGGCGTTCTATTCGGGTGAAGATGGCCGTGGTCATTATAGCTGTATATGGACTGAAAATTGCACCAAATACGGCTATAATGACTGGGCATTGTGTTCGGGCACATAGACGGTAGTTGTGGCGGTGGGKGGCGCATAGAAGCCGTAGATGGCCAGTGCATACAAGGACTTGTACAAAATCTTGTATGACTTGTATATAAAACCGCGCCAAAAGTTGAACAATGACGCCCCCGACAAAAAGTAACAAAATCTTGTATGACTTGTATATAAAACCGCGCCAAAAGTTGAACAATGACGCCCCCGACAAAAAGTAAGTTGCTTCTAAACCCTGGCGATGGGGACACAATCGCCTTTCCGTCATTCTCGGAGAGTTGTACTTACCTACCCTGAAAGTAGCAGAGGGGATGGTAGCTACAAGCCTACAATGGCAGTTTTTTTTTCTGCCCTTTGTTCTCTTTTTCTGCTATACTTCTCTCTCCTGTGTCAGGACCTGTTTTCTTTTGAAGCATCAGAGGTCCGAGCTTCTCTGTTCCTCATCGTGAGATCTACCAACAAAAAAAAATCAGTGTCAAGTTGTCAGCAGATCCCGGGTTCAAGTCCGCCTGAATCAGACCAATACAATTATTGTCGGTCCGAGCAGAACTTCGGTCGAAGATCTCACCAATTATGGTAGTGCTTGCCCCTTCACAAAAGGAAAAAGGTGAGAGCTTCGGCCGGCGTTGTGCCCGCCAAGGTGAAAGCCAAAGCAACAGACAGAGTACGTTGGATCTTTCAGAATCTAATCCACATAGTAAAAGGAAGAAAATCTCTCGCCAAAAATTATGTCACTCACCCGTAGCTTTCCCTCCATTCAGTCTTGTCGCACATTGTGGATAACACTTCAACTAGCCCCAGAGCACTACCGTCTTCGCCCGAATGGAACGCCCGGTCATAATCGCTGCATTTGGACAAAGTTGTGCCAAATACAGCTATAACAACCGGGCGTTCTATTCGGGTGAAGATGGTGGGCCTCCATGAAGTTCATATCTTTTGGTGGGAACATCATCGCAGTCTGTAACTCACCCGCACAGCCTGAATCTTTTTTTTTTTCTCATCCATTCAGAAAAAATGTAGTAGTTCTCCACTAATGTGACCACCTATATTACCTTCCCAAGTTCCCACTCATTCACTATGCACAGACTACTTTCTCTCTCTGTCTGTCTGTCTGTCTGTCTGTCTGTCTGTCTGTCTCTCTCTCTCTCTCTCTCTCTCTCTCTCTCTCTCTCTCTCTCTCTCTCTCTNTCTCTCTCTCTCTCTCTCTCTCTCTCTCTCTCTCTCTCTCTCTCTCTCTCTCTCTCTCTCTCTCTCTCTCTCTCTCTCTCTCTCTCGCCTAACAACGTTGGAGAGTGTGACGACCCTGAGTGTGCTCTTTGACTATCGCCAGCTAAATGCATCTGTTTTCACTGCTTCCTGTTCCCCTGATCCCCCTAGAACCAGTGTCTCTTTTTCGTCCTTGGTGGCTGCCATCAAGTGGAGCAGCTACCCTTGGCTGGTCCTTCCTTCTCCTTCGTCAATGATCCTGGGGAGAGGCTGCATGAACTCGGCAGCCAGTGCCTCCCAATGCATCGCTGCACCCTCCCTTCCTTTTGCCTCTTTCTGGAGGCTGCGGCTGCATGGCTGGTACTGGGTTCATTCCGCACAGCCTGCATCTAACCTTAATACTAACTACATTTGGGTCCGGCGCCACCGTGACCCACTGGAAAGGTACTGGATCTTTCTAGGCCTACCCGAGTTCCTGAAATACCCGTAATAGGGTCCCTATTACTCCCTAACAAATTCTACATCTGTCTCTGGCTGACCCACTAGCTCCTGTATGTCGTCCTACAGCTAAATCTACTCCATGTCCCTGACTCCCTCTTGTCCAAGGCACAGACACACAGCACAGAAAACGGAGTTAGGGCATCGCCACACCACTCTCGAAATGTGCAAAATGAGAATGAACTTCCCGCTAGAACATGGCCAGACGCACCCGCCATATTTTTGCCTTTTTCACATTTCGTGAGTGGTGTGGCAAGGCCCTTAGTGTGCAGACTCAGACTTGGACTTAGAACTTCAGACGCAAGATCAGACCGCACACAGCCTCTGTAGACACAGCCGAACAGACTCAGATTTGGAAATCTCGGCAATAGAAAGATGAAAAAAGGTGATGTTTTCTTTCTCCAAGAAGTGCAGTTTGTGCAGACTGCAACTCTGCGGGTCATTGCGGAAGCCATTTGTCGCTGTGGACCATTTCTAAATTTGGGCGGCCATCCTTGAGTGTGCAGGTGCCATGCTAATCTTCTCTGTATTGTTCCAATCTTCACGGATGTTTCGAAGGAGATCAGTACTTGCTTTGCCAAAGGAGGGGTAACCTTTTTTTCCCCTGGTTTGGGATGTCGACAATAGACTCTGGCAAAGAGCATGTCACTACTTTGTTTCCTTTTTCGACCATATCGTAAGTCTGTCGGTTGACGAGGTGGTTGGGCTGTGCTTAGGCAGGGAGGGCCTCATTTGTTGGCATCAGTTCAGAGCGACGGAACAGAGAGAAAGAGGTTGAGTGTAGAGCAGAGTGAGTGAGGGAGGACACACTCATACTAAGACTTTCTGGGATGAATCTGGCTTCAACTACAGCAGTATGCACTCTGAAAAGTCCTACCAGTGTCCACAAGTTGGAACACCACCTTCCTTTTCCGGCGAGGACCACCCTGTGGCCAATTGCAAGGTCCCATTTACCTGGATCTTTTGCTTTTGGCCGTTGATCCTTTTGATCTTTTTCTTCTTCTTCTTCTTCTTCTTCTTCTTCTTCTTCTTCTTCTTCTTCTTCTTTTTCTTTTCTTTTTCCGGCCGCTGATCCTTTTGAACTATGTGCGTCATTGATCATTTCGAGGATGAAATTTCTGCTGTCAAGGGCCATCCTGTGCCCCATGCCATGGCAAGGTCCCTCTTAGTGGGATTTTTCTTCGATCTTGGCGATTGAGCATTTTAACCTGTGGTACACTCGCGTAGCTGTTAGTAAACAAATTGTCAGTTCAAATCCTGATGGAATCGATAAATCGGAGAGCTTGCAAAATAGACAGCTTATGACAAAGAACCATGGTAATTATAGCCGTCTCTCGCATGTACATTGCCCTGATACATAGTAACATGTGTAATTACCACACCTGTTCAGTTGGAAATAGTAGCAATCTGATGGTCCATCCAATTGGACATCTGACTGTGCACACTATGCTGAAGTGCAATGGTTGTGCGACTTTAATCTAGATTCTTAGATGTTAGAACTATACATGCAACTCTGGGTTGCATTCTTTAAAAAAAAACACATTGTATAGACTCTCTCTCTCTCTCTCTCTCTCTCTCTCTCTCTCTCTCTCTCTCTCTCTCTCTCTCTCTCTCTCTCTCTCTTTTCAAGACCACATTGCAGTGACTCCCTCCCGCCCTTCCTCTCTCCCCCCATCTCCCCCACCCCTCTCTTTCTCCTCACAGGAGCTGAGAAGGCTTCAGTTAGTGAATGTTGCAACCTGTAAATCCTCGTGCGCACTCCCAACATATGGTGCCAAATTCCCATGACATTTTCTCAGATATGGTGCCCATGACAGAGGGTTAGTGTTCAGAGAGGTGGTAAGGGGGGTCTGGAGATTAACCCCAGGGGGTTAGTGTTAACCACAGAGGGGTAGCAACAATTCAGCATCATGTTTTTCAAAGTTTTCCCCCTTTTTCTTTCTCTCTCTTCTCTTCCTTCTTGGCGCGTTTTCAAAGTTTTCCCCCTTTTTCTTTCTCTCTCTTCTCTTCCTTCTTGGCGCGTTTGGGCCTTAAGTTTGGGTTAAGGTGTAAGGCATTTGAAGTGTTAAGGATTATGGATTAGAGTTGGAAAAACCGATAACTCCTTCAGTTGTTCAAGAATTAAAATTATGACTTAGACCTCACACTCCCATGGCTACGGTAGGGGTACGCTTTGATGGGTAGGGATTGCAGCTGAGTGGGGATTCTTATGGCTTAGGGTTTACACATAGTTCTCATTTACTGTCCTCCATGAAGAGGGAATCATCACATCTCCTTTGGACAAACTCCCTTTTTGCTGTAGCTGAATCGTCTGTGGATGAATACTCTTGTGCCCAGCATGCTTTGAACTCATGACCTGATTATCAGAAGTCACAAGTTTGTAACATTTCACCATCACTAAGGCGGTTCATCGACATCCACAGAGGCTTACTGCTCACAGGTTTCTGTTCCAATGCCTCTGGTTCCAGTCTCGGGCTTAGGGTTTAGGGCTTAGGGCTTAGGCTTAGGGTTTAGGGTTTAGGGTTTAGGGCGTAAGTCGCTGCTGTGGTCGAATCGTCTGTTGTACGAAACATCCAGAGGCTGATGGCTTTCTGTCAGGCCAAATGATGGTATGTGTGTCCTCAGAAAGTATGAATCTGGTTGCTAAGCTGACCAGGTTCATGCGAGCTTACACACAAACATAATACCAGAGGAGCCCGGTCCTTAAACCGCTAGTACACTGCCCCAGGCTTGTGGAGAATTGTTTGTCACCTACTCCGAAAAAATCAGAGCCGGCGCGTCGTCGGTAAAATACATTGGAGGCCGGCGTCATGTTTCGGCCTCCGAAAGGCGCCCGCGGCCGATGTATGGCATGTACTGGTGGTTTAAGGGTTTAGGTTCATGCCACGTTACACTTTTTTGATGACTTTTGTTCCTGTTCAGGGATTAAGCCCCCAGTACCCCGTGTGGCTGAACGGTACACAGTACTACACACATGTAGCTTTGTATAAACAGGTCGCGAGTTTGAATCCTCCTGATGGAATCTGATGGACACGACACCGTTAGGGGCTTTTACCCGCTTCGAATAAACAAAGCCCCTGTTAGCCCAGAGCCTGTTTTTTTGCGCTTGCCCCAGTGGGTGGAACTCAGAAAACCCCCTTGGGGGCTGGTTGCAGAAAAGATTTGCGGATGTACGTGGGACACGGGCACCTCCTGATATAGAACAGGTTCACTCGAAGGGCCTATGTATGTGGACACAGGCCCTTCGAGCGAACCTGACAGTGAGTGGTATGCACCATGAGAAAGAAAAAGTGAACACTCTGTAGAGACAAAGCTTGGTTGGACCTTCAGTGGGCATGGCGGGGCAAATCGTCAGTTATGGGGGGCTTTCACTGAGTGGGAAAGACACTCTCAGGAAATCGTCAGCTTAAACCGCCAGTTCATGCTTCTCACCGGTTTACATCGTTACGAGCTTTTTGATACGAGTGGGGCTGGTAGTGAAAGCGGCAGGCCACTTCAAAAAGGCCCAGTTGTGGGCTCACAAGCCTTGGAACGCAGCCTGTGCACACCTGATGGCGATGGCGACGGGTGACGGGCGACGGCGCAGCAGGAGGAGGTCGGCAACTGGGATCGTGTTGGGGGCGGGTAGGTCGGCAACTGGGATCGTGCTGGGGGGAGAGTGGCAGCCCACCCCAGCTGATCGAAGGTTTGAAGGGAGGAGAGGGAGTTTGACGCCAAGATCCCACGGCTCTGTGGCCGTCGATCATGGAGGATCGACGTCCACAGAGCCGACGAACAATTCAAAAAACAAAGCAGGCCAGCAGCAGCCGAAAGGGGGTCCGACCCCCCCCGGCAGGTGACTGCGCTGGGGGGCCCCGGCCCCCAACCAGGTGCCTTGCCCGGCCAGGCCGCCCGGGACCTCCCACGGGCCGCGGCCTGTCACCCGGGCGGCCTGGTTCCCCACTCAGGAAAAAATCCGATAAAACCCTCTCACGCCCACTTGTTCTGGCTCATTCAGTTTTCTTAAAGTTAAAAACTCAGAACTAAGGGGGAGATCCGACTGGCAACGAGGGTTGTAGTAAGTGTCCGAATGTGGACGTGTTTGTGGACACGTGCGAAAATTGTGATTGATCTACTTTTCTGCACTTCTGCGTGGAACACGTCCAGATTCAGACACTTCTTCCAATCCTCTTTGCCAGTGGGATCTGGCGCTAACCCTCCCCATGGCCATATTCGCCACTAACACCACAGTACTAACCCCCAAGTTACCCACCGCCAAGCAGACAGCTGGTAATGAAACATGGCCCATGTAGGCTTTTTCAATAAACTGGGGGTCCAAGAAAAAATCGAGAAAATAAATAAAAATATGGAAGAACTTCCGAAAAGTATGTTGAAGTCCATGGTCATTTGAGCAAAGCTTGTCCGCATGCTCTCCCCCTATCAGTTCTGGATTAAAAAAAAAAAAAAGACTAGAAATGGGAGTTTTTTTTTCATACAATTGTATTTCTCAATTTGTTGGAAAATAACTCCACAGATTTGACCAAATGATGCTTTCAATTTTCGAACTTTTTTGTTCAAAACATTGTGTATAATATTTCCTTCATTTCTCTATCTCTAATACTCTTAAGGAAGAAGCGGGTCTCGCGTGACGGGCCCAACAGAAACCGGGCGCCGCCGTGCGGGCCCGCTCCGAGGCAGTGGGGCGAGGGGGAACCGGTGGCGCGTCGGTGTCGGCATAGCGAAAGCCGACCCGTCGGTCCATGAGGCGGGACTGGGGCGCTGTGGGCCTGCGTGGCGGCGTTCGGTGGTGGGCGGATGCGGGCCTGAGTGCAGTGCGGTGCGGTGCGTGGGCCTGCGCCACGCGGGCTTTTTTTTTTTTGCCCGTCGCGCGGGGCGCGGGGGACCAAACTACACACTCTACATGCATTGATAGGATCAGCAAAATCGATCCGCTAGGGGTGTGTGTGTGTGTGTGTGTGTGTGTGTGTGTGTGTGTGTGTGTGTG
>BFEA01000552.1:97319-117440 GCA_003427395.1 Chara braunii | reverse complement strand
CCCCAAACCCCCCATCCCCAAAAGTTTCTCAGCGGATTTGGGCTGTACTCAGCAAGCGCAGTACAGCTTCCAACTCAGATCTGAAAACCGGTCGGCCCTACTGGTCGGCTGCAATACGGTCGGCGGTCGGGGTCGGCGGTCGGCAGGGATGCAACCATGGCTGGTAGTAATAAGGGCAGAAAATTTGTCTTCAGAAGTTTAGATTCTTTAGACCGATGAGAAGTCGTGGGGGAAAAAAAAAAAGGAAAACTGTGGAGTCATGGAGAGAGGCCCCACCTCCCTCTCTCTCTACTGGAGATGAGTACACAGTGGCATTCCCATATGTTCTTGGCAGGGGTGGAGTGGGCTCACTTAGGCTGTCGTTGTTGCCGAACTGCGAGATGCGGTGCCACTCCTGTTATTGCATAGTGGCACACGGAGTCCGCAAAAAAAATATTGCTGGCAAAATGCTCGGTCTGTGTCTTAGACGGTTCCCCCCTCCGGCGGCTCCACCCTACTCCCTGAACACCTCCAAGAAAGGGGGGGCGGGGGGGGTGGGGAGGGAAGCGCAACATGCATCCCCTTAATTGTGAGAGGTAGCTATGCTTGCAGGGGTCCCCTGTGTAGGCTTAGGAGTAGTAGTAGGTCGATATTGAAAGATAAAATTGAGAGAAGAATATAGCTGAGTAACCTGAGTTAAAAAAAGAAAAGAAAAGAAAAAGAGCTCCTGTTGCCACTGCTGCTGCTGGGGTTCATTGCTAATCTCACTGGTATGACAGTAGATTTTTATTTATTTATTATTTTTTTATTTTTTTTTGAATAACTAAGCTATATGTTGGTGGTGTTCCTGTGGCCGGCATGGTAGGCGGAAGATGCAGTCGAGGAGATTGCTGCGAGGCTTGGCGATCAACCTTTTGATGCCCTCGTTTGTGACGTCAACAAGCATCCTGTTCAGATTGCCCAACAGATGGCACTTAAGTTGCTTCCATTCCTGAAACCGAAAGGTCTCTTTGTCATGACGATGAAATTTCATGGGCGCGGCAGGTGTGTACATGATTAACATCAGGGTTTTCTTGTTGTCATCATATCTCATCCTTTGGGGAACAAAACCACAATCAATGTGGCCAGCCTTGTACGCAAAAGGGGAGCTGCAAGAACAAATAAAGGGGTACCCCAAAGAGAACTAAAGTTAAGATACTTAAAGCACCAGTACACCACATATCGACCCGTGGGTGTCAGCATGAAACTCGCTCCACTCCGGAGGCCACCAACTTTTTTTTTTAACGGCGGGCCTGGCCCCGCGGCGCCTCCGAGTTTTGTTTGTGGTGACAAAAACTTTCTGCAAGGCTGGGGCCGTGTACTAGCGGTTTAAGAAAGGGATATAATGGATGTTGTGCTCCGTGTTGCTTGCTATAGACTGTATAGAGGTAAAACTGTTTCATTGTTGGACTGGCTCACATCTCAAGTGTGCTTCATTGCCTGCAATAGAGGTAAAGTTGCTTCGATTTTGGATCCACTCATCTGTGTGGAACAGGGGCTGTTATGGTGAAAATCTTTAACACACACACACACAATCAGTTTTATGTCTGTCAGTTTTTCTTCTGTTGTCTTTCCTTCCCCTGATTTTTTAAAAGTATTTTTCTTGTGTGCCCAACTGAGCACCCTTAAGTAGTGCCAAACAGTCGGTGGTTCCTCGTTTGGAGTGCCTACTGCAGCTCGGTTCAGGATGTCTGTGTTGCCTGTGCGTGATGACGGATGCTCGTCGGAGTTACTACCTGGCTCAGTGGGTGGTGGGAACCAACAGTCTGCGGGGTTCAATCGTGATGTGAGTAGGTCATGTGCTGCTTTGCTCCATGTTGGATGTGTGGACGTCCTCGTCTGCGCTCCGCCGCTGCCCTGCTGCCCGTCCCGCTGGCTTCACATGGGGTTCTTTGCAGGTTGATGTGTTCGCTGTGCAGCGTGGCCATGTTGTTGGTGTTGCCTTGCGCTTCACTGCTCCGCTGCCGTGCTGCTCATCCGCTGGCCGTGCCTTCCGTGTTTGCCGCTTGTGTGCCCTGTAGGTTGGTTGCCTTTTTGCTGGTGCCTTGTGCTCCGCTCCACGGTTGCCAAGCTGCTGGTCCACTCGCCCTGTCGTCCCCTGCAGTGTTGTTGCCTTGCTTGTGTTGTCTTGTGCTTCACTACACGGTTGCCGCGCTACATGCCCTGCGTGCCATGCCATTCCTTGCAGTCGTTTTTGGCGTTGTGCAGCCGTGTGGCCTCTACTGTGTTGCCTGGTGCTCCACAGGGTTGCTGCCCGCTGCTATGTTCCGCTTGGGGACAGTCTGTCTTCAACAAGGGTCAAAGGGTTCATGACCCAAATCATCAAATACGGAGATTCCACAGATTGTCGAGGGTGCAGCCTCCTGATGAGTCGGTGCAACTCCTGCGAAACAATCTATCATGTTTTGGTTTTTTTTGCTTTGTGTTTTTTTGCTGCTTGTTCTTTTGTCTGCCTTGGTGTCTTGTTGCCGGGCTGTTTCTTGGCTTCCTGTCCGTTCTTTTCTTGCTGAGTGTTGTTTGTCTGCGCACCTGCCTCCCCCATGCCCTCCAGCCTACGTTCTGTGCTGTTGCTTCGCTGCCCTAGTGC
Organism: Chara braunii; assembly: GCA_003427395.1. Taxonomy (NCBI): domain Eukaryota; kingdom Viridiplantae; phylum Streptophyta; class Charophyceae; order Charales; family Characeae; genus Chara; species Chara braunii. Next base: position 114,835 of record BFEA01000552.1, on the reverse strand, counting down.
TACTTCTTGACTTGTTGTTGCCGCCTCATTCTTCTGCCTAGTGCTGTTTGTCTGCCCACCCGCCGCCCCCATGCCCTCCAGCCTGCAAACTATGCGCATGGTCTCACTTGAACCAATCCCCAACTACCTCAATTATGAGCGTCCATGTTGATTCTTTGTGATAATCCGGAAATCGCTTAGCCCGGGTCGTTTTTCCTGCATGACATTTTGACGTGCAAGGAATCTGTCCTTTCGTCACTTGCTGAAGTGTACCAGATAGCATGCATGTAACACAGATCACACAGATTGCAATGACTCACACGAAGTCCAATTGAGGATGAGTGGGAACCAGGAAGTGTAACTCAATTATCATAACCAGATTAAGAAAGAGAATCATGAGTTCAAATTGTATAGCGCCAAACGGAATTACAAATCTTCTTCATCCAACAAGGCCTGGCACAGCAGCGCTCCACAAGTAAGTCACACCATAGTTCACTTCTCTCTCTTCTCTCCTGGTCTCTCTCTTCTCTCCTTCTGTCCATAGTCCTGCTCTATACACACTCACCATGAATGCACACTCCCCATCTCACGAGGGTCTACTCTGAATATTACTCACTGGCTCTCTCTACTGACTATTCCTACTACTAACACTAACTAGCACTGGCGCAGCTATGGCCGCCTTCCTCTCAGCCAGCGCCCAACTCTCTCTTCCTTCAGCGTAGCTCTCAAGTCTAACACTGCTGAATCACATTGGGCGCACAAGTGCCTTCAGCACTTCCACACTCTCATGTGAATGAGTATCTGCCGAATGGGGAGGCTGGCCAGTCCTTTATAGTGCTGGACTGGTCTGGCGAGGTCTGTTTTTGGCCTCCAAGTGCCTGGGACTCCTGCCCAATACCTGTTGTTGCAAAGTGTGTGTCCCAGTACCCTTTCCCATGGTCTGCTGCTGCTTTGGCCGTCGGGCCTGTCTTTTGGACTCCTCAGAATTGACTCGTGGGCCTGTGACTGGTCCGGGACTGTGACCTTTGACTTATTGCCGAACAGACATGACCCTATCTCAGTCTTAAAATTTAAGCCCAGTACCTGTTCGTCTAGGACCTGACTGTGACTATTCAAAACGACTTTTCATCTCACACTGGATGCAACATTTGCCTCAGGGAACTTGTCTTTTGGGATGCTGCTCGTGAAATTGATTTCTGGCCGAGAGGGCCCTTTTATGTTGGGGTCACATTTACGGGTCTGAATCGTTAAGGCCCTTTTAGACACAACATGCCGCGGCACAGTCGCGGAGGTTTGAGTCGTAAAATAAGAGAGAGAGAGAGAGAGAGAGAGAGAGAGAGAGAGAGAGAGACGCGGACACAGTCCCTTGCTGTGCTGTTCAGGGGCATAGGGGAGGGTATGCTGTTGAGGGGTCTAGCAGAGGTTGGGAGCAAGTATCAGTGCAGTGGAGTTATCTCTGGACCAATGCCAACTGCAGGGTGGAGGGCGGAGGTGGTGTGGGAGGAAGCTTCATAAGAGTAGTTGACAGATGGGGAGAAGGGGTGAAGGGTGTATACTGTGGCCCACATCTGCCATTATCTTTGTCCGGGAACTTAAGTCCTCGGAACTTGAGACAGCTGTTTTGCAAGGCAACATTGAGAATCACATCTGATTTGTCTTTGCTTCTTGCACTATGATATGGTGCCTTCAAGCAGAACCCGTGGAAGTTTCCGCATATAGAACTAATAGGATTTTGGCGATGGAGGATTTTTGCTAGACAACTTTGAGATTTTACCAGGCCAAGCATCAGGTTCTGGCCAGGCTAATTTGGCACTCGGAGGTGGCTGGATGTTGTTGTTTTTCTAGAGTTATTCAGCGCCGTGGGGCCCGGGAGCACAATGTATAGTGCAACCGATAGGTGTGTAAGAGAAAGAAACAGATTCATGCAATCACTTGTCGACTTCGACATTCAGCATGCGTACAAACAGATGACGATCAAGCTGGCAACATGCGCCCACACTAAGCTCAGAGATAACGAGGCCACGGACACAGTTCAGATTCAATCTTGTCTTGTTCGGCAATGACCGAACGCTGCACTCCCAGCAACTTGTTCATACACGCACCCTGGATCTCCCTGGATGTTCCGCACTCACACACACACAAGCTCACTCTACACACACACACACACAATAACAGCCTATCACTAAGCTATGGCTGCTTTCTCCTACACTAACAACACCAGCGGCTATGACCACGTCTTCTTCCTCTCAGCCCACTTCTCCTACGGGCACCTGCAGACCTCCTTGCACAAGACTCTCAGGCAGCGCTTCCGCACTGCTCACAGACAGAATCCATCCATGGCTTGACGCTGCATCTTTATTTATACTTCGGATTGTCAAAGGTCTGCCTTTGGGCCCTGGGCCCGGGGTGCACTCAGTCCCACGTGGTACTTGCTGACTTGACAAGGTGCGACCGGGACCGGGTACCGCTGACTGGGCTGGGTTAGGCTGCCCACTTGCCCACTTGCCTACAGACTGATAGCTAAGACTCACGAAGGCGCAGAGTAGACTATTCTAGAAGGACCTAGTCTAGCCTGCGTGACCCTTCGGTACTGTAGCAGCTACTGACTACGTTGACCTTTCGGTACTGGAGCAGCTACGACCTCTACCACTGCTGAGACTTCTAATCTACAAACCTACCGTTCGAGACCCGGCGACCACACTACCTACAGCAAGCAAACAGACGACTTTCAAGACACAGGTCGCAGGTTAGCTCACACGGGTCAACTAATACTGTACACGGGTGAGGGCGAGATCTAGGGATCGAGCCCTGCGAACTGCATCTGGTACCGTAAAGGTGAAAACCATTTCACTTTCGCCGGCCTAAATTCGAGGTCCTCCAAGAATACTTCAATGCAAGGCAGGACTTTTACCTTCCCTTTCTCTGTCGTGGGCGTGCACTATGTCGGGAGCGGTGTCTAGAAGCTCTGTTCTTGTGAACCAGCGTTCGTCCACGGGTTCCTGATAATCGAACCTGACTTTGTACTGTTTCTGGGGACGACCCCTACCTCCAGTTCTGAACACATCCTCTTCCACAATGCGATCTATGTCATATGCGCCATCCGTGTCCGGCGGAATCATTGACCGACGCGATGGGAACTGCCGACTGGTGACGCAAGGCAACAACTTTGATGGGTGGAAGACGGGGTAGGTGTGGAGGTGTGGTGGTATCTCAATCGTGTAGGATGGTCCGTCTTCTCCGCCTTTTACTTCTAGGACAGGCCACGGTCCCCTGTACGTGGGTAACAACATTTGTGAGATGTTTGCTTTTGGGGTGAGCTCCTTAGGCTTGACCCAGACTAAATCTCCTACTTGGAACTGTGATGGGTGGCGATGCTTATTAGCTTGCTCTATCATCTTGTGCTGCGCTTTTCTCAGATTCTCAGTCGTTTTACAATTTCTCTCTCGTGCTGCAGCGCAAACTCTCTAGTTCCGGGTGGCAATCTCTGTATCTGGTCACGATTTAGTCCTTCAAACGACCTGCGTGGTCTAAAGGACTTGTGCAACTCATTAGGAGTCCTGCAGGTAGCTAAGTGAACGCTATTGTTGTAGGCGCTAGCTACCTTGGGGAGCATCGCATCCCAGTTAATCTGATCGGGTTTAATATACATCCTGAGTATCTGCTGCAGGATCTTATTCATGTGCTCAATTTGACCATTAGTCTCTGGATGACGGCCAGATGATATCAACAACTTTGAGCCATAGACTCTCATAAGCTCCTGCCAATGCTGACTAGTAAACCACGTGTCTCTATCACTAACTATAGACAGTGGAATACCGTGCTCACTTACCAGGCGTTAAAAAACTTTCTATTACTAATTTTGTGCGTGCTTCGGAGGGTAAAGGAATAAAAATTGCATTTTTGCTAAACCAGTCTACTACGACCATGACTTGGCTCTTGCCATGCCTACTCCTGACCCCAACATCCATGAAGTCAATGGACACAGAGTCTTCGGGTCCTGATGGGATAGGCAGGGGTCAAAGAAGACCCAACGGGGCTCGCATCGTAGTTTTATTGCGCTGGCATACCTTGCAACTACGCACATACTCTATATAGTCAACTATCATGCCAGGCCGCGTGTAGGCACCTATCAGGTTGGCTAACGTCTTTTGCCAGCCGAAGTTCCCTTCTGTGTCGTGACATGCCCCTAATATCAGACTGCGGATCTCTTCACTGTTGGGAATGCATATCCGATCTACGACGTCTGTCTTCTCAAACAATAACCCATTAGTGGTGCGGTAGTGAGGTTCACTGGTTGGGTTTTCCTTTACTCTCTTGAGGAGATCACTATAGATAGGGTCTTGCGCGTACGCGTCTATGACTTTCTGCTGTAAGTTTGACCCTATATCTAGATAGTGAACTATAGCCCAAAAGTAGTCGGCTCTTCTACTAAGGGCGTCTGCAACCACATTATACTTCCCTTTGACTGGCTTGAGCTCAAAGTCGAACTGCTCTATTTCTCCAGCCCACCTAGTAAGCTTAGGTGTCATCTTGGCCTGCGTCTTCAGCCACCTCAGTGTCTCGTTGTGTGAATAAACTTTGAAGTGCCTTCCAAGCAAATGGTGTCTTCAGTGATCTAATGCTTGCCTGAGAGCGTAGAGTTCCCTCTCATAGGTAGATGTCGCTACCTTCTGTGAAGGCAACCTAGCGGACATGCACTCTGTGAGGCTATACCGATTGCCATCATCTTGCTAAAAAACAGCACCAATACCATACCGACTCGCATCAGTTGTAACGACAAAAGGTAAGGATGGATCAGCTACCTTGAGGACTGGGTACTCTATCAAGGCCCGCTTCAACTTCTTCAGGGCCGATGTACAGTCTTGGTCCCACTTCCAGATTGCCTCTTTCTTTAGCAGAATGTGAAGGGGAGCAGCGATTGTAGAGGAGTTCCTCACAAACTTTTTGTAATAGTTGGCCAATCCTAAGAACGATCTCAACTCTGTTAGTGTATGAGGAGTTCGTCAGCCTCTAATCGATGCGATCTTGCTATTCTCAGGCTTTATGCCATCACCATCTAAAACGTGGCCCAAGTACAAAATCTTTGTCTTGGCCCATTCGCACTTCTTTGTGTTGATCTTGAAATTTACTTCACACAACTTTTCCAAGATCTGCCTCAGACGAGCCTCGTGGTCCTGGAGGGTCTTGCTAAAAATCAGAATATCATCTAGGTAAACAACTACAAATCTATCTAATCACCGCCTGAACAAAGAATTCATACAACGCTGAAATGTGGCCGGTGTGTTGGTTAGTCCAAAGGGCATCACTATAAACTCATAGTGCCCATACCTAGTTCTAAACGCCGTTTTGTACCGATCATCAAGGTGAACCTCTATCTGATGGTACCCTGACTTCAAATCTATCTTGGAGAAGTACCTGCAACCCTGCACCCGATCCAACAGATCATCTGTATGGGGCAGTGGTTTTGCATTCTTCACTGTAACAACGTTGAGACCCCTATAGTCAATACACATTCTAAGCTCTCCATCTTTCTTGGGGACAAAGCGAACAGGTGCTCCAAATGGAGACGAACTGGGCCTAATCCAACCCTTCTCGAGGAGCTCGTCTAACTGTCTGCGCAACTCCTCCAGCTCCTTGGGAGACATCCTATACACTGCTCCCTTAGGAGTCTTACTGTCAGGCTCTATCTCAATGCAGTGTTGGATAGGACGCGGAACTACTGAGGGAGCCTGTGACAGATTTGCATACTCTTCTAGCAGTTTGGCAATAAGGGGGTTAGTCGGTTCCTCTTCCTTAGGCTCAGTGACAGGCCTAACATAGGCCACAAAAACTTGTTCTTCTAAGTGCTCGTTCTTCACTAGTCGTGCGAACGCGGGAGCATGAGACAACAATGTGTTAGCGGGTTGTGTACTCCTGAGTACACTGACACATAGAACATGCGGGCAGTCTTAACACCACTTGAAGGACTAGGAAGCCTACACTCATGCTCTCTTAGATGCAGTGTGGCCGTTGCTGCCTCTCCCCAGTCCATTCCTAGGACCATGTCAAACGGGAGATTGTCCTCAACAAGGAGAGTCAGGGAATGGAAAACTCTTTCAACTTCCCCATCTTTCTCTAGGCGGAAGTACGCCTGGACTCCCTGACGTAATCCTCAATTCGCATTGTGTGATTATATGCGAGGATACTGACTATGGGTTCATCTAGCTTTTGGACTGTCAAATTCAGCTTCAGCTTCTTCAGCGCTTTACGGCTAATATAGCTACGGGTGGCCCCATTGTCTATAAGGGTCTTTACCTTGCCTCTGAAAACTTTTACATCTACTAATACTAGCTGCCCTTTTCCATCCTTTTTCATATTGGCCCAAGCTGGCATCCTCTCCTTCAGCTCGTATGCCAGTCCTGTGAGGGAAGCGCCTAGAGAGACCCTAACACAAGCAGTCTCTGGAAAGCTAACTAGGCGTTGGACAACAATCTTTGCCATAGACGCATGTAGGTTGGGAGTTTCTATTTAGCGCGTGCACTCATCTCCACATGATCTAGGGGTAAGGGCAGTTGCTACTCCTACCGGCGGTTGCCTTTTGCTGACTCTGCAGTAGCTCGTCGCGCATCCCTATATTTTGGGCAGTATGTGCCCAGGGTCACCGCAATAAATGCATTGACCCGCATCTATCCTCTTCTGCCAAACTGTTTGTTCCATGCCGAACGATTCCTGGGAGGTGATCGAGTAGCACGAGGACAGTTTTGCGGGGGACCTTGACCCCTCCCTCCCTCTTGGCGGTTTCCTCTGCCGCCAAACCCCTAGCCGCCCTGCCCTTGACCACCAGAGGCCTGGCCCCCTTGGCCCCGGCCTCTTTCCCTTCCTTGCGACCTCCCTCCGGCCGCAACAGAAACAAAAGTACTCCCCTGGCATATGCCATTGTCCTCCTCATCTAGGCCCCACTCAATCTCACTATACGGGACCTCTTTCATACCACCTTCATCTAGAGTAAGGATCAAATGATCCTTGGCCCTGACTTGACCTGAGATGGTTCTACCTTTCCACTTTTTGCCCTTATCGAGGTCCTTATGCCAAAAAGTGGTAAGTGACGTAGACTGGGCCTCGTAAGCAACAACCTCTCTGCTAAGTGTATCATACGTCATGTTGGGTTGTTGCTTCTTATCGAAGAAGTGTCGTGCAGAGTCTCGGGCATGGCGCAAAAGAATAACTGGACCAGTTGGGGCTCAGTCACCCTATGGTCAGGAATGACAACGAGTTCATCCATGGCGGCCTTGAGTGCCCTTGCACTCTTCCACTGTCGTGAGTGGATTGTTTGCAGTTTGTCAGAGGCCTTAAGGTCTTTAGTGACATCTGCAAATCGATCGTGAAGGGCTTTCAAAAATTCACTCAAAGGCGTGACAACGGAGTACGCGACCATATCGTTCCCGCACTTGGTGGCGCGTGCGAGCGACCTAGCAAAGTTGGACGCTTCATCCTTCAGGGCATGGAAAGTCACGAGAACTTGCTTCTCGATCGTGATATCTTGCAAATGCAGGTACGAGTTAATATTGGCTTCCCAATTGTTGAAATCTTTGCCCTTTCTTCCCCCCATACAGCTCAGGGAACTTAACTTTAATGCGCTCTCTCCGTGGTCGTGCCTCCTCTTCTTTAGGGGCCGCTATCTTGGCACCTTCAATGGCACCAGTGCAGAATCTCTCTGTAACTTCAATGGCAGCGCACAACTCGATGCCCACACGCGTCATCATATCTCTTGCAAACTCTTTAAAACCTATGAGCATGGACTGCAACACTATGTCATGGCCTCTTAAGTAGCGCAACTGCTCTTTCTGGGCCCTCAACATCACGTCCACACTTTGAGAGGGGACCTCCACTTTCTGTTGGAGATCCGCATGTGGCCCCAATTGCTCTCGTCGTTCTTCAGCTGCGTCCAACTCTGTTTCCATTGCTTCAGCCGCCTCCAAATGTCTCCTCCTTTCCCTCGCAAGGATCAATTTCCATTCCAGCTTTTGCTCCTCCTCCTTGGCCTGTCGACGCAAGGGGTGCTCCTCTTTCTCCAACTCCTTTATAACCGTTATCGGTGCGAATACCCTTACAAGGGTATCCGCCCTGGTTTTTGCAAGCGACAGAAAATCAATTTGATTTAAGTTTAAGTATACCGCGCGAGGTGCGACAAAGTCTGTGGTTTACGTTGATTGAATGGTTGACTAGGGCAGAGAGTGTGTGGGCGCGCAGATTGAAGGCGCGCGTGATCTTGGCTATTTTGGATTATTTAGAAAACCAGCGTGATCGTCGGTCCAATTTTTTTTCTTTTGATTAAAACTAACATTTAGAAGATTATGTCTCTGGATTGATGTGTTTGCCTGCTGACCTGTGTGTAAGCGTGGAGGACGACATCGACAATAATAGGATTTTTCGTAGATCCGCGGGTCGCATAGCGCACGCTGACACTAGACCCAGCCTTGGGCCTAGCATTATTGGTTACAACATCGGACTTTCATCAGAAAGATCTAAGGATCGAGACCGAGCGGCGACGACGTGGGGATGTCCGAGTAGCGCGAAAGGACAAAGGGGTTGAGGGCCCGGCGAGGCTATCCCCCTTGGTTTTGTCGTCGGCAACGTCAATACGGTGCTGGTGTTTTTCCTTTCCTTCGTCCATCGTCTTCGCGCGGTTAGAAGTCGCTAAGTATTTTACTATCTATTTTAGTACCATTCTTTTATGATCCGGCGTTCTTTGACTTGGACGTGACGCCGAGGTTTAGTGGTCATCACGACGGTCGAGGACCTTGAGTACGTGCCTCTCTTTCGATTGACCTAGGGGTTCCTTGTGTATTCGGGATGCTGGTGAAGGGCCTGTGTCCCACCATTTTGGAGTACGAGCCGGGGAGTCCGACGTGCATGCAAGCTAGTGGGTGGTTGAAGTGTGTACGTGCCCATCGGGACACGAAAGATCGCGGGGCATGTATCAGGGCGGGCCGCGGACTGAAAGGGTCAGTCGCACGAAGCTCTTCCCCCGCTACGGTCTTCAAAGTTCTCACTTGAGTATCTGTTGTTGCCGCTGAGTGGCGTACCGGGGCCAGTTATCAAGGCCCACGCTTTAAGCTAGGCCTTGCAACAGGCCTCACCCTCAGTTCCACGACCAGCTGTAGGAGTGGGAGCTTGGTCGTTGAGGGTCCGAGGTGGCGGTGAGCTCCGCCTGAGCTAAGTGGAATGGGTGAGGCTGTGGCGGTACCCTGCCAGGCAATGACGGACTGGGACACAGGGGCGAAGGGGAAAATCACATCGGCTATAGCAGGTTTTTCTCCGGTCTCTCTACAAGGTGGCCGGAGTTGATGAACAGCTAGCGCATGACTTAGGAACCGGGCACTATCAGTTGGGGCGCGTGGTGCTGTGAGTCGGAGCAGTAGGGCCGGGTCGCTGCGACCACTAGGCGCTGCGTTAGCAGCAGCCGACAAAAAGACAGTGGATGACGGGCGCTAGGACGGTGGGGCAAGGCAGGGAGCGTCGGGCATGGATGAGCTACGAAGGAAGACGGGTGAAGCGGAGGTCGGGCACAGGCAACAGGAAGCAGGAGTACCTGGGTGCCTTTTTTTGCGCTAGGTACATTTACAGGTAAGGGAGTCGGAGGCAGCAGGAGAAAGGGAAGAAAGGGGAAAGTGAACCCCGACGTGGGCCTTGGCAGGTTCATGCAAAAACGAAGTAGACATGGCGGAGCAAAAAAAATTGTGAAGCTCACTTGATTCCTGACGGAATCAAGCGATTCAAAGTTCCACGCGGGGGTTTTTGGCCATCGCGAGTAAGATGGCGGGCTTTGTTTTGACAGTAAAGTAGTAGTGGGTTCGACTTGAGAATGGGGGGCTGCGCGGTTGCTATGGCGAAGTCATCGAAGAAGGATGTGAGAGAGAGAAAGGGTTGATAGGATCATATGGGTGAGAAGGGAATGGAGTAGGAGATCGAGATAGGGAGTTTGGGGGACGGGCGAATCAGAATACGGTGTTAGTTTAGTGGAAAATTAGTAGCAATAGAGTTAAAAAGAAAAGGTGTTGGGCGGGGTGTCGAAAGATGGATATGTCTGCCCACGGAAAAGCAAAAGCCTCGCTCGATTCTTGACGGAATCTTGCGAGAGAAGATTCGCTTCGGAGGTTTTGATACAAGGCGGGTTGATTCGTGATGTTAGACTAGCAGTTAGAGTGTTAGATTCGGCGCAAGAGATTAGAGATGCTGCGCGAGAGTGTCGGGAGATGGCGATGGCGATTTTGGAATCGCTCGTTTCGGCGGATTCCGGACAAAGTTTAGACAGGGAGGGGGTGAGTTCTAGAGGTTGGAAGATGGGCGAATCCGGTGGTGAAGTCAGATTCGAGAGTTACTAAGTGGATGCAGTGGTATAAAGGTCCTAGGCGGCGTGTGGGGGAGAAAGGACTTTAGAGAGGGGGATGTACTTATCCGTGTTCAGGCGAAAGATTCATTCGTTTTCAGCCAGCCGTTTGTGTGGGGGATGCTGCAGGCTGACGGCGAAGTAGAAGACTTACCTGTTACCCAGTACGTCGCTCCGTCTAACGATGGAAGGCTCTCTCTCCTCTTCTCGTCCATGCGCGCGACATTTCGTGCATCATAGCAGCCGTGATGCGCGTCGATCGTGCCGGTGGTGTTTTCCCTGTGCAATCATCATCGGGATAAATGTCGGCTTTCTTGAGGAGGAATAGCGAGTAGATGCGCGTTCGCGCACGTACGAGAGAGGGAGGAAAGTTTTGGAAGTGAGGACGCATCTATCCGCATCTTAGCGGAAGATCCTTTCGGGTTATGCTCATTCTATGGATGAGGTTGTGTAAGGATAGCCGCGGGGCCGAAGACTTACCTGTTGGCCGGGGTGACGATGGAAGCTGCATGAGGACAGCTAGTGCGCTGCGCAGCATGTCGGTGGAGGTAGCCTCTCTCTACTTCCTGCACGTATGTGCGCACAGCGACGTCTGCGGCAGACAGTTTCACAATCTATACGCACGCCGGGGTTCCTTCATAGAGCGTTTGTTCCCTGCGATGTATCTCCCTACGGTTTCGTGGAAGCTCTTTCCTGTGTATGTGAATAGTGAGGCTGTAGGCAGGCAGGTGCGAGGCTCAACCGACTGAGTAAAGTTGCGTAAGTTCAGCCTGGAGGAGGGGGCGTCGACCGAGGCTTGGTAAGGAAGATACTAGTGTCTGAGCGCGGTCCGCCTGCTTAACAGCCAGCTAGCCACGCAGTTAGTAAGAAGAAGAGGGAAACGGTTGTATCTTTGATCTGCTGCTTATGCCTTGAGTCGTGGCCAGGTACGGTTCGAACCACGAAGCGTTGCGGACGGAGCAAGAATGAGTGGTATTCTCAAACCGTGTTGTTGAGATTGCTGCTATTGGTTCGCTCGACGGTGCACAGTTTGTTGTTGCTAGTTCGTTTGACTGTGCACAGACTACTACAGCTTGCTGTGTGTTGTCGTCCAGGAATTAATGGGCTCTTGTTGACTGAGCATTATTGGGGCACCATGAATTACCGCTGTGTCTTCGCTATGACTGGCACTGCTCGATGCACAGTAGCATTGGGGCTTGAAACCATGATCTGTTGAGGTACGGTCTTATCAACACGCTACTTAGTCTGTTGTGCGGGCGCAGCTAACAGATGTGGAGACTGTGAAACTACTGGTTAGCAGGTGTGCTGCTCGTATTGTTGTCTGAGGTAGCATGGAGGGGAGCAGCGGGACTGCATGCTTACCTACTGGCTGAGGCACGGCCACGCCACCGAACGGATTAGCGGAGAGGCAAAGGAACGATCGTGGAGGGGCTGGGCTTGTTGAAAAGGGATGTTGTGGTGATCTTGGGGAGCGGCCAAGGAGTCAACAACAAACGATTTAACTATAGTTGACCAGGTTGCTGCACGTTTGACCATCATTGCGGGGCCCTCAGGCGAGTGAAGGTATCAAGGCCCTCTCCTGNCACGTTTGACCATCATTGCGGGGCCCTCAGGCGAGTGAAGGTATCAAGGCCCTCTCCTGGGAGTTGAGTTTGTCCCCCTCCTGTATCTCGAGCGTCCGAAACCCCTTATCTTTTGTCTTTCTTACTCTCATCTAGTCCAGTTCTGAGGGGAAGGCGGCAGACGGGATTGCAACCCGTAGGACTGCAGCAAGCTCTGTGGGAAGTCCGCCCACCGATTGCGGGAGCTCTGTCGGAACCTAGGCGAGGTTCTGGAGGCAGGGAATTGAAAGGTAACCATTGCTTCCCCTCTATAAACCCTGTTATAACCCTTATCTGTATTCCTTGTTATGTTTTGACTGAATATACTGCATGCACCCTTACTTTGACTTTCGATTTGACATTCAGGACAAACAAGACTAAGTAAAGGAACGTATATGCAAAGTCAGTTTCAGTTTTATTGTTTGACTGAAAGCAGACTGTGGGATTGCATCTGGGGGAAGGTTGGGAGGAAGGCAGTATTGCTTTAAAGTTTGACTGGGTCATTAAGGCTGGGGAGTCCCCATAAGTTTGGGGAGACCCAGTGCTATGTTTATTTTGGACTGCCCCAGAGGTTGGGAAGTCCAAGTTTGGGGAGACCCAGTGCTGTGAAATTGCTTTGAGGGTCAGACCATTCTATAAGTTTAGGTGGCCTGGTTGCTCTGACTTGCAAGGGTTTAACTGTAATTGACTTTTTCAGGGGCCAAGTACATTCTGTAAGTTCAAGTGGCTTGGTTGCCTTGTTTACTTGGGCTTTCTTAGTTTCCTTGGTTCTGGACGAGGAGGCCTGAGCCATTCTATAAGTTTAGGTGGTTCAGCCTCTTCCTGCTTTTATTCTGAGGGAGTAACTTTGGCAGAGAGTCAGGCTATTCCATAAGTTTGGGTGGCTTCGACTCCATGCCACGCACAAATTGGATCAAAGAGGAACGAACCAGGCAGAGAGTCAAACTATTCTATAAGTTTAGGTAGTCTGGCCCGATGCCTTGCACATGCTGGAACCCAAAGGTTATAAATTGGCTATACTTTATTACTATCTTATTTAAGAACAGGCTAGTCAGTCAGGGTCCCATAAGTTTGGGTGGCCTGGCTATAGCCTATCATAACCGAAGAGAGTATGAACTAAGAATAAACTGATGGTAAGAAGGGGCAGGGTGAACCTTGAACTAAGTTGATCGATTCAGTCAGATGTTGCCTTATAAGACTAAGTCCAGATAATTATATAAAGTTGGGATACTTAAACAGTTCAGGGTGATTAGGGTGGCCTATTCACATGCCCAAAGAAGAGAGTAGTTGTGCCCTCTATTTTGTGTATACTGAATGGCTAAGTTGGGCATGTCCCATAAGTTTGGGTGGTCCAACTCTTATGCCTTATGTAAGCTGGGTATAAAGGGATAAATCAATGAAAGACTACGAACTATTGTTTGTTAAGTTTACTCTGGGATGGTGAGAGTACTTACCTTGTGGTTTGGCCTGCATGTGACTGAGTGAGGCTACTACTTAGTCTGAGTTTCAGTTTGATAGGTAGTTGCTTTAGTTGCTCGCCGCGTGCTAGAGCCATAGGAGTTAGTTTCAATTCCTGCATTTCTTAGCTAAGTTTTTTTTCTTAGATCAATTTCTGCATTTTTCTGGGATCTTTTGTTATACTTAGTCTTGTATAAATCTTGGTAAGCCACTTTCTCTACGGGAAGCGCTGCCGAAATTTCTACAAAACCAAGGAGTTAGACTTTGTCTTTTGTAGGGTCTAACTTTTCTGACTTTTTGGCTTAGTAAAAATTTGGAACACCTCCTTTTCTAAAGGGAGTGCTGCCCAAATTTTTGCTAATTCAAGGAGTTAGACAAAATTAGACTTTGAAAAGTCGAAGTCACTTTAGATTTTGAACTTAGATTTGTATAAATCTTGGATTAACATTTTTTCAAAAGGAGTGCTGCCAAAATTTCTACAAATTTAAGGAGTTCGTTAAATTTTGTCTTAGTTGAACTCATGTTTTATGTTCGAGTTCATATCTGGCTTAGTAAAAATCTGGAAAGTCTCCTTTTTTAGAGGGAGTGTTGTCCAAACTTTTGCTAGTCAGGGAGTTAGACAAAATTTGACTTTGGAGAGTCGGAGACTATTTCTGATTTCGTATTCGGACTGATATAAATTTTGAAAAGACACTTTTCCTACGGGAAGCGTTGTCGAAATTTTCTTAGTTTAAGAGGAGATAGAATATATTTTGACAGCTGGCGATTCTGGCGATCCACTCTGCATAGAGAGGATTCTGCCAGGGTCTACCTTTCTTTGGGCATTGGCTTAGAGGCAGGCTCAGGCTTAGCTTGTAGAAGGATCTTGGGTGAGAATGTGTTATGGAGCTGTATTCTCCATACACTTAGCTTGGGGATTGACATGTCTTGTGTTACAGGTCTCCTTGATCGATTGATTCAGGATCTGGGCTAGATTCAGCTTGATCCTACGAGGATCATCTTCTGTTATTACTGATAACAGGTCGGTTGCCGATTCGTCAGCCTACGATTCAACTCCAATTCACTCCTGCCACTCAACCTAAAGGCCTTAGCCTTGTGATTTGAACTGTTTTGTTGTGTTTTAACCCGGACTTTATTTTGAATGGTCATTTAAAGAAAAGTATTGAGTATTTTATTTTGAGAGTTGCACAAAGAGTGAGGCTCATATGGCTAAAAGCAAGGGGTGTGAGTGCAGAGAATGGTTGAAGTTGACCCCGTGTAGTGCATGGACTTTTTGGTTGAATCTTTGATGTGATTGCAGGTATGTTTGGTGATTCGGACTTTGGATTTGACTGTCTGCGCTCACATACATATATATATGGTTGAGAGGAGCCCCACTGTGATTGTGAGAAGTGATCGTCACATACTTATAACCCTTTATATATATGTAAGTACATATGTCTTGAATGTTTCGCGCGGCCTACTGTGACCGCGCGTGAAGGGTTGAACATATTATGTTTTCGAGGGGAATGAGACCTTCCCTTATCCTTTGCTTTTTAAAGGTTTTTTATAGTTGGACGTTGTAGTCCGTGGCAACCGTCAAAGTCAAACCCCTTGACTTCTCTCCAGGCCCTAGATGATGGAGCTGGTCTCCAGGGCAATAGGAGACGATTGCCACCACAGGTATGAACCTGTGTACCACCCACTCTCCGCAGGGTGCAGAAGAGGGTGTGGTTCTCAACCGCGCTTGGTGGTTGTCCAGCGTCGAGAGATTAACCCTCAAGGCGCGTGTCAGCTGACACTTGAGTGTCGAACGCGACCCTCGAGATTAACGAGGATCGCATGAGTATGGGTACTACATAGTACGCCACCATCGCGATCGCTTGCGTGCGCTTGCATTGCGAATCGATATGAGTTAGCCCTGCGTCCACGCGGTTTTATACTAAGTCTCGCGCGCGACTCCTATCCGATTTTCGCATCGGAAAGTTATGGGATGGCTACTAAGGGACTAGGAGTGTTGTCGCGTTGTTTGTTCAGTGTCGTTCTGTATAGGTATATGTACGTGTGTGTGTGTTTTATTTTTATGTTCTTTATAGTGGTGTGCGCGTGGCGTGTGGGATGCGTCCTAGTCGACCGGCGACAAGTTGCGCTTGGGACCTCAGCCCCCCAAGATGCCGATTCGCGTGCGGGTTCGATAGAGGCGTAATACCGCGCGTACCCCCTATGCTATAGCGAGCGAGAAACGCCCTCGACTGGTCCACCTCTGCGATTGCAGCTGATTAGCTTTCGTACTGTGGACTGGTAGCTCGGCGGGGATACGCCCACCGAAGGGAGGTGACAACTCCCGTAAGGTGGAGGTAAGTCGTGCCTCGCGTAGGCCCTATCTTGTCGTAGGGGCTCGCGAGAGGTATGGCTGGCGCACTCGGTCGGAGCGGCTTGCGGAAGCTCCATGTATATTCGCGACGAGGATTAAGAACCAACTCCTGCGTGACGCGGCCGGGAGGGTCCCGCGCTGCCCTGTGCGGTGCCGGACTGATGTGCTCAACACTGCCTCCCTTTCTGCCTGGGGAACAATCAACATCGCCTCTTCCTCTTCCCCCAGTACCAAGTTGGCTACCCACTCATTCACCATTTTCTCGATTATCCCATCTCTCTCCTTCGCGCCACTAGATTCCCCTCTCTCCTCAGTCCTTACATTTCTCTGTGGGGAATTTCCACATCTTCATCTTCTTCTTCTTCTTCTTCTTCTTCTTCTTCTTCTTCTTCTTCTTCTTCTTTATCGACAGATGCTGCAACTTATTCTTTCCCTTTTTGCAGCCGTTCCAATTCCTCCTCCAACTCTTTCTCTTTCTTGGCCTTTTCTGCCAAGAGAGCTATCTTTTTCGCTTTCTTCTCCAACTCTTTCTTCTTCTTCCTTGCTTTGTTCTTCTTCCTTGCTTTCTTCTCCTCCTCCTGCTCCTTTGTGTAATGAGTGGTCCCTGAACCACCCCTCGTCGTAACTCTACACGAAAACGTGTGCAAGAAGCCTAAGGGAAACAGGAGACGCTAGAGGGTCCCCCATAGGGAGAACCCCACGAGGAAGGAATACATCAGGTAATCATCCATGGTGGTAGGTGCACAACCATTGGCAGTTCCACTCTTCGCCACTTAGACTTACCCACAGGCTGATTGACTGACTGACTGTCTAAGGATTACAAAGTCTTCTCCTTTGATACAGCCAGGCTACCACAACCGACGGAAGCTTTCACCACCACTGTCACCAAAACTTCCAGATCCCAGTGCACCATGCACCAACGATCAATCCCACTTGGCTTTCTCTCCGGATCAGACCCTTTCAACAAGGGTCTCTAGCCTGACCTACTTCTAAGTTGTCACTGCAGGACTCTACTGTTGATCAAGAGGCATTTAAGGAGATCCCCCGTAAATCCTTAGGAATTCTTTAACGTCGCAATTAGGACGAAGTGATCAGTGAGTCCTCTCAACACTTAGACAGCTGGTTGTACAGCCTGCAACTCAGATTTTGGGCCTACCATGCCACACTGCGCAGCCCGCCGGTCTGTACCGGTCCTTGGAAGGGTTAGGCCTCCGGGACATGTCAGTCGTCAGACATGGACTTAAGCCCTACTCAGCCCGTGCAGGTTTGGTCAACGCAGCTCTACAGACCGCATACACAGAGTCCTTTCATCTGGACAAAAGTGACTCAATGCAGAAAGAAGAGAGACAGACTCAGCAAGTACCAAGGGGTAAGTGCACATCCATTAGCGCGAGGGGATAGGCTGAAGGCTTGGCGAGATTATACCGACTCCAGCTTGGTCAATATCTCGGTCAACGGCCTCCAGTCAACGCTGGTCAACGGCTTGGTCAACCTCGCCGGTCAACTTTTTGGTCTTCAGCTATGGCTGTCGACCCTTCTCCTTCGCCAACCTCTCTCTCTCTTCGGCCCGGTCTTCCTTCCTCTTCACCCACCTTGGCTAAGGTGTCTTCCTTCTCCCTCGTCTCTCCTCCGTCCTTCTTCGTCCTCTCTCTTCCTCTCTCTGTCACTTCTGACCTCTTTCTTCTTCGCAAAGTCCGAGCTTGGCGGGTATGGCCGCCACCTTCTTGCTGCTGCACAACCAATCTTCTCTCTCTCT
>BFEA01000552.1:59258-72228 GCA_003427395.1 Chara braunii | reverse complement strand
ATCACAACATACACACACAAAATTCAATCATTTTTTGAACTTTATTCGTCAAGAGAAAAGCAGTATATAGTACAGGGTTCCTGAAAGAATGCAGTTTTCTACGAAATGGGACTTTCGGTGAGCATTTTTAACTCTCACACTGTTTCTCCAGACTTGAGGACACAAGCAGAAGGGGGAGGAATTACGGGAGGAGGAGGATGTGCTCATATAACTTTGTACAAAATGTGTAGTGAACTTACATCATGGATGTTTTGCTCCAGCAGGAGCACCAGCCAAGACTGGTTGTTGCTCTTCTTCCCCCAAAAGTTGACGAGGATCTGACGAGGCAGTGGCCACACACAACGATGATTCACCGGCAGCCGGAAGAGCAGCATCTTCTGAGCAGTCAGAATTGGAATGCAGTTGCGGGGGCAGTGATGCAGTCGGGTGTCTCCTTCGTGTTACTGTCATGTGCAATCCGTCCTTAGTGTGAATGGTTGCGTCGACCGTCATCTGCATAGGTGGAGAATTTGGCAGCAGTGTGAAATGGAATCGGCGGGCCAGCATTGCCATGGTCACGATCATTTCAAAGGTCGCAAATTGATCACCAATACATTTTCGGTTTCCCGCACCAAAGGGAAGATATCGGAAACCTTCGGTCACCTCCGTCGGATCCGGCCCATCCAATGGCCATCTCTCAGGCCAGAACTCCTCGCTTCTCTCCCATATACGAGGAGAGCGATGAATGTTCCACACGGATATGAATACATCTGTGCCCTTTGCGATGGCATAATTCCCAAACTTGTCGTGCTCCAATGCCCTTCTGATCAGCACTGGGGGCTGAGGATAAAGTCGCATTGCCTCATTGATGACTCGTGTGGTGTATTTCAGCTTCCGCAGGTCTTCTAAGCATGGCACCCTATCTCCCAACACCCTATCGACTTCTTCCTGTAGCTTGGCTGTCTTGTCAGGGTTCATGGCCAGGAGGTAAGTAGCCCACGTCAGCACAGCAGCCCCGGTTTCATGTCCGGCAATGAGCATCGTGATCAGATCGTCTCGCAGCTGTTTGCTGTTGACTTCCTCACCAGATGCCAGCAAGAAACTCAGGATGCTAGGGCTTTCCTGACTTACGTATTCCTCTGAAAACTCTGTACCCTCCTGCTCAACCAGCTTCCGACACCTGTCAATCAGTTCATCCAATGTGTCATTCAGTATGTCCATGGCGGCCGTGACTCGGCGCTGACGTGGCACTATTGCTCTCAGGAGGCCTATCTTCCAATACGGCAGGATGGCGGTACTTCTCGCCCCAGCTTCCGCCAATGTCGTGTAGACTGCCTGAATCACAGGACTGTCTTTCGTCAGCGAGTCAAACTCATAGTTAAAAACCGCCTTCCCAATCACGTCCAGGGTGAGTCGCGAAAACTCCGCTTCCATTTCGACAACTGGGCCTCCTCCTCCTCCTCCTCCTCCTCCTCCTCCTTCTCCTCCTCCTCCTCCTCCTCCTCCTTGCAATCCCTCTTCAGCATCTATCGCAGCATCTAGCTTGTTGCACAGCTTGTCAGCGCACTGCACAAAGAGGGACATCATTGCTTCAACATACTTCCTGTGCAGCGATGGGACTATCGCTCGCCTACGAGTCTTCCATACTTCTCCGTCTGCCGGAATGAGACCTTTCCCCATGACAAATTCCAGAATTTCAGCAAGGATTCCTTTCGAATACATTTTCGCATTTTCCCTTAGAATATACTTCGCAATTGCAGGGTCGGATATGATAACGAAGGACTTCGGGCCAAACGACAAGCGAAAAGCACCCCCGTAGACAAGATGGAGGTTATACAGGGGAAGAAAGAAAGGTTCGCCGACGATGGACCCAACGTTTCCCCGAGCTTCGGGAAGCCTCTTCCTCAGTTTCAGTCTCCACTGCCTTTCTGCGCTGGCCAGGGCCATGGCAGCCGGTCGGCCCACCGCTCCAAAGCGTGCCAAGAACTCGCGAGCCATCGTCAGAGCTTCAACCACAAAGCTGCGATCCACTGTGAACTCACCTGAAGCTATCTTGCTGGCCAGCAACTCTTGTTGATGTCTTTCCCAGTCAGGCATCTCAATATCTCCATACTCATTTTCATTATTACCCTCATCATCATAACCACCTTCACCGGATGCCACAGCAGGATTGTCCACTGAAAACTTAACTGATCCATTGCTAGAAGCCTCCACCAGCGTTGATGTGCTGCTGGTCCCCGCCGCCATCTTTGATCTCGCGTCGGATGCAAGCAGAGAGGGCTCGTTGCCCTCAGCTTTGCCAGCTCCTTTCCCCTCCGAATCGGCCATGGCCGATGCCGCCTGCAGCAGACGTTTGGGTGGCATAACTACCGGTAGATGCCTGTCCTCGGGAACTGCCCAGGGAGCTGAAAACGGCATGGGCACCGAGGCTGGATATCGAGCTGGGAGAAGACGTCCTGCTCCTGCTGCTGCAAATCTCAACCTCTGTCTACTCCCCGGAAGATGCCAGTGACAACATAGCTGAGCACCAGCGACGGCTCTTGATCCAGCCGCTACATCACCGCCACCACTCCCGCGACCAATTAGTGATCCGTTATACCCTGTGTTCCACCTGCCTGTCAGAACTTGTGAGCAGTTGCTGCACTGTTTCACTGTTTCTGACGATGGAATACTTGTCCTTGCGACCCTTGTAAAGGACCCTGTTGGCCCACATGCCGGTGGGCTGCTCCCCAGCATATGCCCCTCTCCATTCTCAAAACCTACTCTGCACTTGACAGTCCTTTCCGGACCCCTGTCAGCTGAACCTGGCCAGGCTACTGACCTGGCAACTGCGGCAGCCATGGCCACCATAGCTGCCGCCAGCCAACACGATGATAACTACAGTGACCACAGCACCCCCCCGTTGGCCGCTTCCTCTTCCCTCTTCCCTCTCCCCAGCCCCCCACCTCTTCAGCGGCCTACTGATGGCTGCAAATAGAGTGAAAAAAGACTCTACAAAACATATATACATCCACTTACAATGCCACCCGGTATGTGTGCATACATTATCAATTTATCACATAATTCATTAACTACATTAAACTGAGAGAAAATTAAACGAAAGAATTTGCAAGAAGGGGACAAAACCCTACAAACAGCAACAAGAACAACAACAACAGCAAAGACAAAACAGGACTATTGAAGCTCCACGGTCCTCGTGTTCTCCATTTCACTCCGGCTTAGGGTTTAGTGTAACCTTCACATCTGCCGGGTCATGCATAATCGCACCTGCACAGGAAACGGCCAAGGCAAATCAAACATTAGGTCCAAGCTGGAAAATGAAAAAAAAAAAGAAAAAAAAAAAGAAAAGCACCACCATGGCAAATAACAACCTAAACAAACAAACAAAAAAAAACAGCCGGCAACAATGAGGGAGAAACGCAGAAACCAAAGCAACAAAAAACGCGGAATCAGGAATCATTTTTACCACCAAATTCTGAGGCTGTCTTTTTCTGTGTCTATGAGTCCGTCTCCGGCATTGTCCATTGTACCTGACCGTGGCAGATGATGGGAGATTGCGGACCGTGGCAATCTCTCCACCGACCGCCGCCGACGACAATTCTAGAGCATATTGACAGATGATGACCCACCGCTTTTTTTTTCCTGACACGTCTGACGGAGCTCATATCGGATGGAAGATTGCTGACCGAAGCAATCTCCACCGAAAAGCAATCTCCACCGAAAAACCTTCTAACGACAGATCAGATTCATAAGAGGCATGAGAAAGTGAAAGAAAAACGAGGCGAGAAGAAGACACTGTAACATAAAAGTTGCAAGCGATGCTGATGAAGGCGGAAGACATGAAAGGGTGCTAGCTTGTAAACGATTCACCGGATTATGACGAACGGACAATTTTTTTTGTTTTACATTTTCATGACAATTTGGATGAACGCCGATGGATTTACGGTGTCCCTGATATGGAATGCAGCACGAGGAATTGTGGATGGTTGCATGACCCCCGAAATTGTGGATAGTAAAAGGGCCTCGCCACACCACTCTCGAAATGTGAAAAAGACAAAACCGTGGTGGGTGCATCTGGCAAGGTTCTAGCGGGAAGGTCGTTCTCATTTCTCACATGTTGAGGGTGATGTGGCGAGATGCCCTAAATGGCAAAAGACCTGGGCAAGCAGGATAGTGAAAACCGAGGCAAATGTGCATATGCTATCAAATTACAGATCCAAGAGTCCTCAGTCATGGACATCCGTTATACAATACAGAAACTTCAGAAAGAACAGTAGCATGGACCCTGCACCTGCATGCCAGAAAAAACGGAAAAAAAAAAAAAAAAAAAAAAAAAACACTCAAGGAGTCATCGCAGAAGGACAGGAAAGGTAAATAACCCTCTGGGAAAATGGAGCAACGCTAGAGAGCAGGGGAAAATGGCCGTCTGGGAGAATTTTTCATAGTTGAGCGTGCACTACTTAAATTTAACTGTTTTTAAGTGTTTTTTAACTGTAAATTTAACACGTGTTTGAAGGTCGTAATACTGTTTCTGTAATAATTGAAATTTGAAACCTATTGATTCGAAGTCCATCGCTTGTACCTAGTAAAAGAGAAAGGGGATCGCCACACCACTCTCGAAATGTGAAAAAGACAAAAATGTGGTGGGCGCATCTGGCCATGTTTCAGCGGGGAAGTTCGTTCTCATTTTGCACATTCGGAGACTGGTGTGTCTATGCCCAAAATGTCACAAGGTCAGATTCAAGCAAGAAACAACTGGGTTGGGTCATATATGAAGCCCAAAGGACTGACGAGCTCAAGTGCCAAGCAGATATGGAGGGAACAGGCTGTCTCATGTCAACCAGACGACTTTACGTGTCCAAAACCTAATCCAGGTCGTCTCTCCTACCTGTACAACGAACACATTTTGGAAGAGAAGTAGGCCCTTGATGGAACCTCCAGGTTTCATACCCTGGAACCCCTAGGTTTCACACCCTGGAACCCCTAGGTTTCATACCCTGGAACCCCTAGGTTTCATAACCTGGAACCCCTAGGTTTCATAACCTGGAACCCCTAGGTTTCAGACCCTGGAACCCCTAGGTTTTATACCCGTTCGCGACCGATATGCAACGGTCCTCTAGCATAGCTGGCAAGCTCCATACCCAACAAGCCTTTCCATGTTGTCCAACTGTCATCCCTGGAGATCCCTGGAGCAGCTGCTTAAATCAGAGAGTTCCAACAATAGGCAGGCAGGGCCATCACCACAATGATGGACAACTTAATAAATAGACAGTTACCGACATTCATAAATGCGCCTAAATCCCTGTGGTCTGGGGATAGCTGTTTCGTAGCCGCTACCGTCTTCCCCTGAATAAACACCCTGTCATTATCACTGAGTCTAGACTGAAAGCTGGCTCAAATACAGCTATAATCATGGTGGGTTCTTCCGCCGTTCTTGCTGTCTGTTGGCGGGAAGATGAGGACTTCCAGATCCAGATCACCCTGCAATCCACGCTTGTTACTGGATGTACCCAGCAACAAGGTTTGACTGTATATCTATGGCATTGGGCCAGCCACCCAGAGGCCGCTACAACCTTCCTGCTGTCTTCTGGCAGGGGAAAAAGACCACTTCCAGGCCAGCCGGCAATCTACCCTCAGTATGTGACGTTCAACCTCACGCCATGTCCTGTCCTTCGGTCGGAGTGATAATTTCTGCGGAATAGGCCCTGAAGGACAGAAAAATGGGGTGTGCCAAGGATTTTTGGGAATATTGAGTGTGGGGCCACAGACGAAACTGAAAGCCCCCGTGCGATTCCAGTTTTAGTGAGGAAGGACCATGGTCACGCGGGAAAGAAATGGCGCCCGCTATTTTCAAATGTTTACTCAATCCAAAAAGTATCTCTGAACTTCCACGCAAGCTACTCGTCGTCTTTTCGAACGGAAAGGCGAGGGTACACACGTGGGATCTCGTTTTCGAATTAAGTCCCGACGTCATTCGCTACAAAGTTGGGAATCCAACGTGGATGGTCTCAGCCTGGTCGCTCTTTTCCTGTGTTCGTCCTCACCACATGTCCGGTAGTGGAACCCCTTCTCCCAATAATGCTCGGTGCGGCGACAATCGCTGCACGGAGTGTTGGGCCAGTGGGGCGCTACTGCCGTTCACGGGATGACAATCAATTCGTTAAAAGGCAATAATAAAGAGTACGGGAAAAGTGGGTGTCGACAATGACAAAACCAGCGCCCACGAACCCCGAACACCTCACCTCGGGTGGAAAATAGTAATGTCCGCTGATCTTGGCGATGGCTTCCCGTACGTCCCACTCGCATACACGTGTCCTTTCCTCGTTGTACGGGAATGGTCGCGATGGGGGTGCGGGGAGCCGGCACCCAGTCAGGTTGGGACAATCGGTCCACATGGCACAAGCAAACTCTGAGTGCGTGAGTCTACCCAATCAGTTGTTCAATCACAATAGCAAGCAGTCGCAATGCTATGTGCTTTATTGCCTTTGAACCGATAAAAAAGAAAAGTGCGAGTTCGATCCAATCAGAACGACTATCATCATTCATTAAGGGAGCGACAAGCATGCATTCCCATAATCTCAGCGGGATTTTAGCGTAGTTAGCCCAATCGATGCACATGTGTAACAAATCTCACATACACGGATCCTCGGTTGTTTGAAAGACGCATCAACAACCGAAAAAGAAAACCGATAAGATCTCTGGTGGCTTACTGGTCCCTTTGAATTCAACGATGCTCTTTTGTGTGAGATCCGAATGAATTCAGTAGGAGTGACCCAGATCAAGGAAATCTCGTGTCATTTTGGCGTTCATCAGATAGATAAGAGCAAGGGAACGAGTGAGAGAGAGAGAGGGAGGAAGGGAGATGAAAGCGTAGCTTGACCGAAGAAGAGGACTGAGAAGAGAGGGAGAGAACTCTGGTCATACAGACAATCTTGAGGGGGAGCACCCGGCTATTCGCCATGGACTTAGCTTCTGAGAACAAAAGGAAGAAGAATCTGAAAATCAAGGCGCACCGGCCTTCTGCTCTCTGATAATGGCCCTTGGCCATGCAACCACTCGTACACACACACTCTTCTCACTCCGGTACTGACGATCCCGGCCGCCACGGACCAACCTCCAAACCACAACGATCGTCACCCCGCCAACTCAGCTTTTGCACCAACTTTCCCAGATCCCGCAGTTCGTCGCGGCCACCTGGCACACAGCCTTGCATACGCTTCCGTCGGCTCATCGGGACATTCCGACTCGCTACTTACACATCGCCTAGTCACGACTTCCCTGAAGCTGGCAGATGGGTTAAGAGAATTTTTCGAACGCGCTTGTGGGTTTTGTAGTTGCGAAGAGGGGAATAGAAGATGGTGAAGAGCGGGGTGGGGATAGGAGGAGGTGAGGAAAGAGTTTGGGTTAATCACCCGGGGAAAGCCATATCGATCCCCATGAGCTCTTTCACAGCCAATCAGATTACAGTGTGTGGGGAGTATCCTCCTTACACAACGTCGCCTGATGGCTTCGAATACTCTGGGTGGGGGTCCGTAGGGAGTTCCTGTATGGGGATGAAGACGGGAAGGAAGACAGCGCGAAGAGCAGCGCGGAGCGGGACCAAGATTCAGACGAGAAGGAGTGGGGGCGAAGGGTGAAGGAGAGAAGGTGCGAAGAGGAGAAGGGTGAAGATGGCATGGGTCATAGCGGGAAGCAGGGGACGCTTGCATGCATGGCGCGGGTGCAGAAAAGAAAAAGGCACCGAAACAGTTACGTTTAATTTATCCTAGTCCTAGAACTATTTCAAGATTTAAAAATTCAAAAGCAACATCAGCGCGCAGGATTGAGCGCGAGAAAATCCTACGTCTATCTAGCTTCCTACAGAATATTCACAGATGTTTCAAAGGAGGGTGCCGGAACATTCACTTGCAAGAGAGGACACGTCAGCGGGAGGAGCACCCGTAATTTCCGGAGTTCCCAACTGCCAAACAAAATTCCTACCGCGCTCACTAAGGCGCGCATAATTCCTACATAAATGCATGGATTGCTGAAGGAAATTGCAAAGAAATCCAAAAGACGTGAGAAGGCCTGGTTGGCCTGTGATTCTGTGCACTGAGGGGATAGCAAAAAGGAAGGGGTGCCCAAAAAAAAGACCAAGAGAAATCCAAAGAGCCGGAACAGCAAAAACTCGGGGCTTCAGAAGATCGTTCGGGTATGGAAGTTGGTACGTCACATGCCCAGCGTTGGTGCATGTCACCGCTGTCTGGTCCAAGTTGCGCTCGATACTGGTAGGGTGATGGTCCTGAGTGCTGGTCACACTGAGGTAGGATAGTAGGGACAGGGGGTGCACTGGGAGTATTAACGTGGGGATGGGTAGGGTAGGTGGCCTATCCTGTCAGGACAACCATTGGCTGCCGCTTCCAGCAATCACGGAGGGTCAGGTCCTTGGTCTCTACAACACCCTGGGCTTTAAAGAAAAGAAGAAAAAAAAAGAAGAAAAAAAAAAAAAAAAGCCGAGGTTGTTGTAGAGGCTGGATTCTAGACATACGAGAGTCACCTTCGGCACCCAGCCAACCGGCAGTGGTCTTCTGCAAAAAAGAAACAAAAAACAAAAAAGGAAAACAAAAAAAAAAGAAAACAAAAATCTAAAAATCTGAATTACCTGGGGCTGCTTCGAAAATGGCGGCAAGAACCCAGCGCAAGTGCCTGACGCCTACCTCTGGAGCTGCGGTTCGCTGCGATACCTCAAGTGTGTCCGCCTTTGAAGGAAAAAAAAGAAAGCGATAAGTATGTTACAGCTGACGGGCCTATCCCAGTTGGTACGCACATGAACCGTTGAATACAGACCCAAGTTCAAATCTACATGTATGTGCAGAACGAGCCCTCCAAAGCCAAACAGCTGGCGGTGCCAGCCAAAAGAAGGCTGCGCCAGCTCGTTTTTTCTTTGGGTGCGCAGGGCGCGTATACCACAAGGGGCCCGGCCGATGTATGAGCCAAGTATTGGTAGTTTAAAGGCTAATTCTTTTAAGCCCAACCAACTCGGTCACCTGTCCAATCTGACAGGGAGGTCTTTCAGGCCATCTCCGTTGTGGGATTCCGTGCTGGGGTGGGGTGAGGTATTCAGGTTTGAGTCCTGGGGATTCACTTTCACCCCAGCCCACTTAGCCTTATGGTTAGGTGTCTGCCCGCTAAGCCGTTGACAGTGTGTTCGAGTCTGGGATTCGTCACATGCTTTCGTGCAGTAACCACCGTAGAAATAATACTACGGAAGTGTGGCTGCGTAAGTGGAGTGGAAGTGTGGTTGGGTACACCGGGTCACGAGGATCTCCGATGTGGGATTCCGTGCTGGGGTGGGGTGAGGTATTCAGGTTTGAGTCCTGGGGCTTCACTTTCACCCCAGCCCACTTAGCCTTATGGTTAGGTGTCTGCCCGCTAAGCCGTTGACAGTGTGTTCGAGTCTTGGATTCGTCATATCTTTTATTATCATTGTAGTATTACGGGGAGCCCCGTACCAGCCAGCCCGAGTTCAAGCCTCCAACGAGGGAACATGCCGGCGGCTGCAGCCGACCTCCAGGCGGGTGATACCGGCCAGGGGCCACCCGGTAGCATGAGGACTGAGCTTCTTCGATGGGCCAGTTGCGGTGCCTCCCCTCCCGTCCACTTCTCCTACAACACATCACCAGTTCCTGCTCAATGCTGCTAGGGGGAACCAGCGGCCTATCTCCAGGTGGCAGGTGCATGAGGCCAATCGGGATTGAACCCAAGACCTCCTGAATGCCACTTGTGTGCCCTACCGACTGAGTTAGGCCACAGTTAGCGTCGCCCTTTTCTTAAAAGGCACAAAGAAAAAGAAAAGGCAATACAATCATGGCACAACTTTGAAAACGGCATGTCAGGTTTTCTGCAGGTGGGGGACAGTGGTGTGCAGACTGCCATTTCATGTCTTTTTTTGCCTTTCAAAACTGCCGCCGTGTCCAAACTGCCATTTCGTCCTTCGGGACATCCATTAAAATTGGAACAGCCCTGGCTGGGCAAGCTGGGCTAGTCAGGGCTTGTCCGTTGAGTCTGCCTAACTCTGGTGCTTCCGTAGGAATCTGGGTACCTTCTTCCCCCGAATACAACGTACGGTCATTATAGCTGTATTTGAGGCATCTTTCGGTCTAGATACAGCTATAATGACCGTACATTGTATTCGGGGGAAGAAGGTAGTAATTGTGGGGCTGATAGGATACATAGGATACTGCTTGTGCCTGGCATCCGAAGTTCCCGGGTGACAAGCCTCACTCTTCTGTGCTTCAACTAGGGCTGGGGAGGGGTTAATACCCGCTCTGGGATTGTCTGTGATTCGCCTTAGCCTTGGGTAACCTGGGCCAGTCCGGGCTTGTACCGTTGAGCCTGCCTAGCCCTGGTGCTTGTAACTGCTATTCGGTCCAAGTCATGCTCAATGCCTCCAGACGCATCGGTTTGGCATCATATTAGGGAATAATGCACACAGATGACATACGCAGTGTTTGCACTGCACACATATGTTTACACAGCTTTTACAAAACCTTTGAGATGTACAGGGACGCTGGACCCGATTTCCAGCAGCTGCTGCTCCCCACCAATAGATGGAGCCTCCCCGACACTGCTAGTGGGGCCTGCTCTTATCAGCACCCCTCGCAGCCGCTCGGGCAGTTTCTTCAGAAAAAAAAAGAAAAAAGAAAAAGAAAAAGATAAGGAGGTGATAGTCCAAGGTGATCAAAACTGAGGTAGGTTATGAGCCTGGCATCCGAAGTTCCTGTACGGCAAGGTTCTTCCGCTTCCGCTTCCACTAGGGCTGGGTACAGCCCAGCCCTGGTGCTTGCCACTGCTATTCGGTCCAAGTTGCCCTGGATACTGGTAGGATAATGGTTCTGAGTGCTGGCCACACTAAGGGCCTCGTTCGACACCACTTGGAAATTGCTGATTTTTAAGGAAGCGTCACCCTTGAAGTCTCTAATGGTTTCCACATCCCCGCGGCCAAGTGTCCGCCCTTGAAACGGAAGTGCAGCCCAGGCAAATCGACGAAAATCCCAAGGGTGCCTCGGGAGGTCACTTGGGGCCCAAGGGTTTCACCCTTCAAAACGGGTAATATACGGACCTTTTTCTTTTTTTCTTTTTTTTTCCACCAATCACCACTGTTCATGGTGCAATGACGTCAGCACTTCAGTTTCAAGGACGGCCGTCTCAAGGGTTTCGTCAAGGGGTTGTGGAACGAAAAAACAAGTTAGGGGAAATTAATCACCTTCTGTGAGTTAGGGTGCCCTTGAAACTCAAGTATTTTCAAGTGGTGTCGAACGAGGCCCTAAGGTAGGATAGTAGGGAACGCCCTGGGCTTTTATTAATTAAAAAAAAAAGAAAAGGATGGGTGGGGAGGTTGTCTCACAAATTGAACGATTGTCAGGACAACCAATGGCTGGCTGGTGCAGCAACCACCGTGTGTCTGGTAGCTGGCCTCTACAACAACCTGGGCTTTGTCAAAAAAAAAAAAAAAAGAACAATACAGAGAATACAGAGAAGTTTAGCGTGGCCCCTGCGCAGGGATGACACGCACGCATAAAAGGATATTAAATTGGTCCAAACTGTCATTTCGTGTTTTTGTCAGCGGCCTGTGTTGCATCATCAGTGGGGGCAAGCCGCCGTTGACAAGGGCCACTTTCGGGGCCTAGCCGCCGTTGATCAATTTCATCAGAGGCCTGTGTTGCATTTTCGGGCTCCACAAGTCGCAGTGAGGGGTCTGTGTTGCATTTCCGGCCTCCAAAATGAGGGGTCCACGGCGGATAGATGGGAAAGGTACCCAAAACCTGACACACGGCCACACCCTTTTTTTTTTTTTTCCAAAAAAAAACAGGAAATTGTGGCAAAGTCCAGTAATGGATTTTTTTTCTTCTTCACTTCTTCTTTATCAGGGGCCATGCTGAATTTCCCGAAATCAGGAGCGAAGTGTCGGACAATGGGCCTGTGTACCTTTTTCCATGTTCTACCAGAAGTTTCTTCCTCATTTTGCTCATTTGGAGAGCACTGCACTGAGCAAGGCCCAATATCCCGTCATATACATGAGGCTGGACATCCAACAGATCGTTCTATCGGGTGAAGTCCGTAGGGGTCTCTCTCCGCTACTGCCCACCATACAAAAAAAAATGACAGTCGGACTCCGCTCCACTGTCCATGTGAAAAACCTGCTCCGTCAGTACTCAGAAATCGGATGGATAATCTACTGTCCACGATTGTACGGTTCCAGCCTGCAAAATTCGTTACGAGGCCAGTTACTAGGCACACATTGATGGCTTCAAGGAACTCACGATGCGGAGCCGACCTTGGAGAGTGTAGTTGGAGTCCGGCCGGACAAAAAAAAAAAAAAAAAGGCTTTACTCCGGGTCGAATTGTGAGGTTCCCGGCCTCATCCCATTGATTTTTATTTTTATTTTTTAGGGGGAAATTTTCGAGATGCCCCTGAAATTTCCATTAATTTGCCGCGTGCCCCTCTGAACGCCGACTTACCCTGTCGTGCCCCTGGGGCCTCTGAAGTTTTCTGCAGGCCCCTGTCAGCATGGGGCACAACTTTCCGCTATGCCTTTACCGGACCGTGGATGGCGTTTCGTCGGTACCTGCTCGAAATACCCTCACAAGGGGCATGCATCTTTCTCTGACGCCCTTGCAGCAGGCCACCGAAAATGCTGCAGCAGTCAGTCTCTTCACGTTCGCTGGTCGTTGGAGTTGCTGCCGTGCAAAGGTGAGCGTGTGTGTGTGTGTGTGTGTGTGTGTGTGTGTGTGTGTGTGTGAGAGAGAGAGAGAGAGAGAGAGAGAGAGGGCGCGCAAATCGATCTTGCCACTGTGCAACATGAGATTGAATCTTGCCACCCTCTCGCCCAAGATTCGTTCTCATTTTGCAGTTTTGTGTCCACTGTGTGTGTGTGTGTGTGTGTGTGTGTGTGTGTGTGTGTGAGAGAGAGAGAGAGAGAGAGAGAGGCGCTGATCGATTTTGCTGCTG
>BFEA01000552.1:0-37500 GCA_003427395.1 Chara braunii | reverse complement strand
GCCANTTTTTTTTTTGATTGCAGCACCTTGCTGCGCTTTCCTAGTACTGCCCAAATCCGGCCTCATTTTGAATTTTCGTGCATATGAGTTGGTGTGTTTTGGGGTGGGTGAGGGGAGGGGGTGCAGGAGCAGGGTGGATTATGGGTTGTCTGAGCTGTAGGGAGGGAGGAGGAAGGAGGCGTGCCACGTGGAAGGAGGGAGGAGGGACAGGTGCCACGTCTAAGGAGGGAGGAGGGAGGAAGGGGAGAGGAGATATGGTGGGCAAGGAGGGAGGTGATCTGGCGGGAGGGAGGAGGGAGGACGATGGAAGGAAGGAGGAGGCAGGCACTCTGTCGAGACGTAGGAGGAAGGCTATGGTGTAAGGGATGAAAAAAGCGGGATGGAGGAGGGAGGACTGTGGCGGGAGGGAGGAGGAAGGCTATGGTGTGAGGGATGACTATGGCGGGATGGAGGAGGGAGGACTATGGCGGGAGGAAGGACGGAGGACTATGGCGGGAGGTACGAGGAGGTAGGAGCAGAACTCTAACAGAGGTAGGAGGAGGTAGGACGAGGTAGGAGCCTACTAGGAGCACAAGTCTCATAAATAAAAAGAAAGAAAGAAGAAGAAGAAGACTATGGCGTCCAAGACGAACTGAATAGAGTAAGGAGAGGAGGAAGAGGAAGATGATGAAGAAGGAAAACTTTAAGAAGAGACGATGAAGAATAAGAAGATATAGAAGAAGAAGAAACGACAAAGAAGAAAAAGAAAAAGACGAAGAAATGACGAAGAAAGAAAATAACAATATGAAATGGAGGAGAAGAAGAAGCGGAAGAAGAATGAGACGAAATGAAGAAAAAAAAAAAAAAAAAAAGAAGAGGAAAAAAAAAAAAAAAAAAAAAAAAAAAAACAACAACAACAATTTACCTGAGTGGGCGCTGGCGGTGCAAGCACTCTTCCTCGGGGGCGAGGAGGATGGCGCGGCTTGACAGCGATGATGATGGCGCGGCCTGAGGGTGGCAGGGTGACAACGACAACTCAGCAGGGCAAGGATGACGATGGCGACCACGGCAGGGCGACAACGGCGCGGTCGATTGCGACAGGGAAACGACCTGGCGCGGGGGGGTAGGGTGGAGGGCACAGGGCTGCGCGCAGAGTTCCAAGATTCGAATTCAAAACCTTGGGACTTCCGCGTCGTCGATCAATGCAGAACGACGACCCAGGTGCCAAAAAAAAAAAAAACGAAATGGGGCCTACCGGACCTCGAAAAAAATTGCGGCCGCCGGCATGATTTTTTTTTTCCTATGGACCTTCAGCCCACGGCCTGGAAATTGTTTTTTTAAGCGATTTGGGGGGCAGCGCTGTGGGGGCCCGGGTGCCTGGCCGGGGGGGTCGCACGGTCGGGCGCCCCGAGCGCCCTTCCGGGCGACTTGGGGTGGCCCGGGCGCCCGGGCTGGAAAGCTAGTTTCTTACAAGATTTTAGGAAACATATCTGCAATCATATCAACGATTCAACCAAAAGTTTACACACTACACGGATTCGACTTCAACCCTCTCTGCGCTCATACCCCTCACTTTAGCGAAACCAACTTCACCCTTTGTTCAACCTTCCATAATAAAATAATAAGTATCTTTGTTAAATGACCATTCAATAAAGTCCGGGTAAGAGCCCAAAGAAAACAATTCAAACCACAGGTGTTAAAACCTTTAGGTTGAGTGGCGAGAATGAGTTAGAGTTGAGTCGTTAATCGACGAATCGACAACGACTTTTTATCAGTGATAACAAAAGATCATCCTCGTGAGATCAAGATGAAACTAGTCAAATCCTTAATAGAAATTATGAAAGAGGACCCGTAGCACAAGACACGTCGATTCCCAATACTAAATTATATGTGAATGGAGAATAACTCTCTATATCAAATCCTTCTCATATCTAAGTTTGAACCTATCCCTAAGCAGGTGCCCAAGGAAAGAAAAACATTGGTAGTATCTCCCATATACAGGATCAATCGTCAAAATCTTCCCTATTAAAATATAATATAAATCCTTTAAACTAAAAAAAAAATCGGCAACGGTTCCTGTAAGAAAGGTACCTTTTTAAAATTTATACTCGTCTGAATATGAAAACTGAAATGGTCCGCAACACTAGAATGTCAAATTTTGTCTAACTCTTTGAATTAGTAAAAAAATATCCAACATCTCCTTTAGAGAAGTAGACTTCCCAAATTTATACTAAGTCAGATAAGAATTCGAGATATGACTTGAGTCCTTGCTTAGACAAAATTTAACTAACTCCTTAGATTTGTAGAAATTTCGGCAACACTCCCTCTCTAAAAATGTAATTCCAAAATTTATACAAAGTTAGATACAAAATCTGAATTAGAAAACATTCGGGCAACACTTCCACTATAAAAGAAGGTTTTTTATATTTCTACTAAGCCAGATATAAAACTTAGACAAAAACTAAACTTTGAAAGTCAAAATTTAAGTAACCCTTAGGTTTTGTAGAAATTTCGGCAGCGCTTTCCATAGCGAAAGTGACTTTCCAAAATTTATACAGAACCAGGTAAAATAAATGATCCCAGAAGATGCGAGAACTTGAAATAAGTAAAATAAAGTTAACTCAGAAAATGCAGGAATTGAACGAACTCCTACAACTCTAGCACGTGGCAAACAACTCAAACAACTACCTTTCAACCTGAAACTCATACTAAGTAGAGCTCACACTTAGCCACATGCAAGTTCATACGACAATGGTAAGTACTCTCACCAGTCCCAAGGTTAAACTTTATTAACAATAGTTCACAATCCCTCAATAATTTATCTTTTTTCACCCAACTTACATGAGCTGTAAAGCTAGGCCATTCGACTTAGTCACTTAGAAACAAAGTCTAGCTTTGCCATAGAATATACACAAACACAGGGCACTACTACTTATCTTTTTTTTCGGCATATGACTAGGTCATTCAACTTAGAAACAAACCCTAGTCGCCTTGAACAGTTTAAGTAACCAAGTTATATATATTTTTCACTCTTAGTCTTTTAAGATAGCATATGATTGAACCATTTAACTTAGAAACAAACTTCAGCCTGCCCCTTCTTACTACCAATTAATATTAATTAATATTTTTTTTCATTATGATAAGCTATAGTCAGACCATTCAACTTAGAAACAAAGTCTCACTAACATGTTCATAAAGTATAATAATGTTAGAGTATAGACAAAACTATTCTTTGATTCTGTTATGTGCGTGACTTTAGACCAAACCATTCAACTTATAAACAAAGCTTGGTCCTTCACCTGATCTCCCTAAGAATAAACACGAGGTAGTTTGAGTCATTCATCAAACCTTCTTTTTAAGAACCAATAAAGAAACACAAGGAGACTAGGTCAAACAAAGTTCATCCCCACTCGGAAAACCCCAAAATAAGCTAAGGTGACTAAACCATTCAACTTAGAAACAAAGTTTGGTCCCTGAAAATACAGTCATGGACAGCCCTCCCATGTCGAGCAATCAGACCATCCAACTTAGGAACAAAGTCTGGTCCTCCAAACAATCAAAACAAAACATAGCACTGGGTCATTCATGTTAGAAACAAAGTCCAGCTTTTGGTTGACCCAGTCAATCGTAAACAGAATCACCTTTCTCCCACCTTTCCCCAATTCAAAACCCTTCTTCAATCTGAATTAAGACAAACAACAAAAATGAAACTGAGATTGCACATGCCTTCCTTTTCTTAGCTATGATTTAAGTCCAGAAAGTCAAACATAAGATCAATAGGGATGCAGGTAATGTCCTTAGTCAAAATATAGAAGGATGTACATGTAAGGGTTTTAACTGGGCTTATAGAAGGAGATGAAGATTACCACTCAGTTCCGTGCCTCTAAAACCTCGCATAGGTTTCGGCAAAGCTCCCGCAATCGGTTGGGCAACCTCCTACAGAGGCTTTGGCACGAATTAAGGTTTGCAATCACACCTGCCGCCTTCCTCTCAGAACCAACAGACCAGACTTAGATTAAGAAAGGAAAAATGAGAAGATTTGAGTCACTCAAGTGCAAGGGAGGTGCATGCAGACTCGCGTGAGAGGACCTGCAATCCTTCAGACGCCTGAGGGCCCCTCAATGGCGGCGAGAACGCGCAGCGGCTCGGTCAGCCGAAGTCAAACGACCGGCTGTTGACTCCCTGGTGAACCTTTAATTCGCAGCAATACCCCCTCCCTTTCAACGAACTCGGATCTGCGGCAACTATAACCCTGCCAGGTAGGTACCCTTTTCCCTTCTTCCTTGCTGTAGCCTGCAGCTAGTTCGCTTAGTGGAACAAGCAGCACCTCGGTCAACAACTAACTTCGTCACCTTGCAGCTAACTTTACTCCTCTCCACTAGTTGGACTGTCGGTGCACGACTCATTCGACGGCTTGCCTCGCTCCGCTGCGCTCAAAGAAACGGGCAGCTCACAGATCAATGACAAGTAAGCCTCCTAGTCCGACTCACGTTGCCTCATACAGTAGGACGAACAACATATCAGTCAGTAGTGGGTTCCCAAACCCCGCTGCTCACCTGCAGTCATTCTGTTCGACAGTATAGGCAGCGCACCGACTCACAGGTAATTTGTATTTCTCGCGGTTTGTCCTTTGCTACCTCGCCCAATGAATAATCAACTTTGCAGCGAGGCTCACAAGACGGGAAAGACCACGATGGCACGCACCAAGATCGAGATTGAGAAGGCAACTACATTAGCAGCACCAGCACTGTCGTGATGTCGAACTCTCTGAAACGAAGTCGGGATCACGATGTCGGCGCGAACAGCCTTCTCTGAATCAGTACCAGCGCGCCTAACCCGAATGCGAAGGTCAAGTACTGTTACGAGTTGCGCTTCATTGCTCCTCAAACATGCAAAGGAGAATGAACCTCTTGCTAGATCACGAAAACGTACTTCGACGCGTGTAGATGGACCTTGGTTGCAGTCAGGGTTGAGGTTGCTCCCACTTCTTCAGTCATGAGATACGTACTTCCTGCTCCTTTCTTTCCGTAGCACTTGCTTTCCCGTTCACGTTCACTCGTCCTCCTCCACGCAGCTCCCTCACCTCGTGTCGCGAAGCTATGTCGCTGTCCACTACACTATTGTGTTCAGTCTAAGCTAAATGAGAATGAATCTTTTGTCATAACACAAGAAGGTTCATTCCACGACAAGTAGTCGCTCTCAACGCCCCGTCCTCATACCGCGCAGCCCTACGTCCCATAGCTGCTAAAATATTACTTTAATGCGAAAGCCAACCCTAACATCCGGTTCGTAGTATACCAAAACCTCAGAGTAGCACTTCCGCTTGCCCAAATCCGTCGAGAAATGACCAAATACCTCAACTATCGAACTCTCTCCTTCTTCTCCCTCGACTTTCCCGTGCACCCACTTTCCTCTTTTACCTCCTATCCTACTAATTTGCTACTGAAACTAACTATAGATTCATGTTCGTCAGGCCAAGAAACCCCAACGTAGACTCCTCCCTTATTCGTTTCCACTTACAAATGGTTTCGATATGCCTTCTCCCTTTTTCTTCTTCCTCCTTTCCTCCATAGCTTCATGCAACACCTTTTCCCTCTATCTCTTCCTACACTAACTTTCCTCTAATTCTGACTTCGCGCCCAGGGTCAAAACCCCGGAAACGATTCTTCCTTCTCTTTATCATACCAAGGGATGAGCATGCTAGGCACTTTCCCCTTAGCCCAACCTGTTCTTCACCATCACCGGCCTCGTTGCACACGTATCCATCATGGCCCCCGTCCTAGTTCACTTTTGTCTCTCTCGATTAGCGCAACTTGCTACCGCGACGTGCTGACTCGGATATAGCCAGAAGTGCCGAATGATGTTGAAAACAGGGCGGTAGTTGTGGAAGCCGACATTCGTTGGGGATTGAGTAATAACTCTCCCCCGAAACAATCCGCCCGACAGCGCCTAACGCTGATGCGTGCGATTGACACTCGACTGCTCGGGCCAGCTCGTCGCTATGCCAGGCAGGAGGACACAACCTGTTGTGGGCCGTCGTAGTAGTATCAAGTATTCAAAAGAGAAATTTGACGACCGAAGTGGGGAAGGGGTCCACGGAACAGGCTGCTATGATTTGTGGCCTTCGCCATCGTGCCCTGGGCTGCTCCGCCCAGGCATGGTCCCCCCTTTTCCCGAGTCCTAATGCTCATGCTCATACTCAAACCTCTCTCGGCAGACTCGCGGCTGGTGGGCAGTGCACCCACAGAGGGTCCGCGCCACTCGTTCATGAAGGGAGAGCTTTATTAGTCATCCCAAAAATACGGGGACCTGGATGGGTCTTAAGAACCGGTGCCACACCCTGCTTAGAAAGGATAAACAGGGTGAGAATAACAATATCAACAATAATAAAGATAAAAATAATAACCTTGACAGAAAGCAAAAAGAAAACAGGGGGGGGGAAACGGACAAACCTCCGGCCCGCGGGCAGGCAAACCATTGGGGGGAATAGCCCCGCCGGGCCCTCAACGCCGCGGTTCCCTCATGCCGCTCCCATGTCTCCGCGTCGTCACTCGATGCTCTCGACCCCTGAACTTCCCGGATGAAAGTCTGGCACCGTAACCAATGGTGCTAGGCCCAAGGTTGATTCTAACATTAACGATAAGCCATAAAAACGGGTATAGCTTTGCGTGCGGGTCTGTCGGAGGCTTTCCGTCCACTTCTTTGGCCTACTAGCTACCCCATGCCCGTCTCGCTCCTGTGGACGTTGCCTCCCATAAGTACGCCCAAGTCACAGTCAAGCGTACCCATCTAGGAAAAATGTCATTTAGTCATACTTTAGTCAAAATATTAAAATTTTCATCAGCAACCACGCCGGCTTTTCAATCATCAACAAGAAGATATATCATGCACGCCCACACACACTCTATTCCTAGTCAACCACTCAGTTCGAGTAATCGAAACACAACCGCGACTTGCACAATGTATTCAGACTTTTCAACCAAACTTATTTTTATGTCATTTGCAAAAACCAGGGCGGATACCCTTCTAAGGGTATTCGCATCGACACTGGTGTTTTTGGTAAACATTTCTTTGACCCTGAAAACGCCCTGTGCACCAAACAAAAGAATTGGTGGGGGATTTCTTTCGGTTAGCGCCGCCAGCCATTTAGCTTCTATACCTCAACCCCTGAAATTCTTGGCGTCGTACAGGTGGTTTAAACCACCAGTATTTCCGAGGCACTTTTCTCTAGGACTAGAAACGCATTGCACGACATAAAAAGTGGATCAGCACGGGCGTCCTGTTGGCTGGTGCCGCCACCCCTTTTCTTTCGACTGCCGAGGCTCGAAAGTTGCGACGACATCCAAACTGCAACTTTGACAAAATGGTTGCAGTGGGAAACATACCTAAACCACTATTCCCCCAGGACACCCAGAAACTGGCATTCTTGTGAATTAGGAGCGCGTTTTTCGGAAGGGTGCCAAATATTCATTACCGTTCCAACGAAGTCCCACATTTTCAAGGGGGGACTGTAGTCGAAAAGGGAGGAAACGCAATCCGACGGAACAGGCATGTAGCAAACTGCGTAAGTGGTCCAAATTGTGGGTGGCGGTGACACTAAAAGTAAAACTTGCGATCGCAACAAATAATGGGTGTAAAAAAAAAAAGTAGAAAAAAAAAAAAGCAGTGCCTTAAAAAAAATATATAAACTTTGCGATAAAATTATTATTTATGTGCAGCTCGTGGGGTAATCACTTTTGGTATTTTACTTGGCCTCTCCATGAGTGAGTCGTTCTATAATCCTCTCTCTCTCTCTCTCTCTCTCTCTCTCTCTCTCTCTCTCTCTAAATATTCTTATTTCTCCTCAACGGTCATTTAGGCCTCAGAACGATTCCCCTCGGCCCCTGTAGCTTGTCCTTGGTATGTGGGGTATCGATGTTTCATTCGTGAGGTGTGTGTGCGTCTTTGTGGTTGGAGTCATCGAGCATTTTGAGTTTTTGGTTCCACATATCTTTGATGATACAAATCGTTGCGTATTCATGTGCAAGCGTGTGTATACATGTGTGTGTGGACGTGGGTATGAACGTGTGCCTGGACATATGTGTGTGTGTGTGTGGGTATGTGTGTGTGGACGTGAGTATATGTGGAAATGTAAGTTTGTATATGCGTAGACGTGTGTGGATGACATAAGTGGTCAACAACACGCTGAATCTTTACCAAAGACTCCAAAGTAATGCTGAAGGAAAAAACATTCAACGATTTTGAAGTTTTCTAAAATTGGATTTCGGCTATTTAAAAGGAGTTGAAATGATGAATGTTCCCTCTCTACATCTTCTATCAGATATATAGTGAAGGTCATCTTCTAGTGAAGGCAAAATAACGTGTTGTACAAAAAATTGTCTTAATATAGATGTCATTGCTTTGCACGCGACGAGGAGGAAAGTTGGGCTATAGTTCATAAAAGAACAGTAAAATAACATCAAAGAAAAAAAAAATGCACTTTGTATGATCAAATTAGATGACCTTTCATTAAGAAGCATTACCACGAGAGTAATGAGATACCACAAAATGTTTGGTCTGAGAAAAATACTACATCGTTTTAATGATCATAGGCTCGATAGATAAAATATGAAATGAAAAGTGGTTATCCACTTTCCCCGACGTCGAAAAAGTGGTGGTCTGGGACCTTCGGAGGCCGATAGCCCAGAAAAAAACACATGTCGATAAAAAATAAAAACGGAAATTAGATGAGTTTCCACGTTCAAAAGAACACACAAAAAATATGAAATTTTGATGTTCGATAGATTTTGTCGTGATCTTTCTGAGAAAAATATTGGGGGAAAAAGAAATGTTTAAACATTGAAATACTCGTTTCGTCGAGTCGGTATATTTTTTATTTTTACGACTTTGTCACCACGGGCGAACGAAAAAGTACTCGAACTTCAATTAGTTTTCATGCTCATAGTAATTTATGATCCAATAGATTTGGTCGTGTGATATTTTCATGAAAATTATCAGAAAAATAAAAAGTGAATAACATTTTGGCAGAGAAATGACCATTTGCGCCGATTCGGCACAAATTTTATTTTGTCACACTACGGGTTCTCTACGTTATACCATCATGAACTTGTGTTATCGGTTCCCCGACTTTTTAAGTGGCAGGGGGAATGGTAGCTTTATAGAGATACCGTTTTAATAATGACAAGGAGAAAGGTTTATTTATGGTTTATAAAATAAATGTTTTATGATATAAAACTAAAGAAGATATATACTTCAAATGATCACCTATGTGATCTTTCGTATCGAAGTATTAACACTGGAAAAGTGGGATACCCATAGCACTTGTGAAAAAAATAAAGTAAAGGTTTTACACACTCCAGGAAACAAACGACGAATCAAGAGGGTGGTCACATCAACATTAGCGATAGGTCTGGGAAAATAAGTGGAAAGTAGTATTGGTACGGGTAGTTTAGAGACGTTGTAGTCTGAAAAACATTTATGCGTCAAGAAAGGATATGTGCTAGGATATATAACGTCTAGGGGTAACAAAGCATCCATTATGAGATGAATAATGCTCTCATACATACCCTTTAAAAGTAGCTTAAAATGTTACGAATATGTTTGGTTTTCTTACCATCCCCCCCACATCATAAAATTATGAAGGGTGTTCAAATCATGATATGTAGCCTAGTTTACCCTGCAAGTTTGTTTTCCATAGCGACGATGAGAGGTAGAATGAGGAGATTTATCACAAAAGAGATTATAGAGAGGGAAACAAAATATTAGTTATGTTATGCCACTAACACAAGAATTTCAATTCAAATCAATTTCTTGATTCATAACATGTATTTTTACGTCGTGAGTAAAAAAATAAAGGATATCCAACGCATTTTGTGATATTTAAGAAAAAAACATGGTCATTATATCACAATAAACCAGAAGTAAAAAATGAGATGAAAGGTGATGTCATGGTCCATAATTTTAAGCCCATTAGCTCGTCATACGAAAATTGTAAGGTTACATTTGCAACAGAGTTTCTTAACGATGCCTCCAATTGTGAATATGCTAAGGGTAGGTCTCATAAGAGTCAGACATAACAAATTAATCATTCCGATAAGGGGACAATGACTTACCATTACGAGAAACTATTGCGTACGAGGTTTATGTTAGTGGGGAGCACGTACAAGGGTGAGTGAGTTGGAGTAACCGACATTCGAGTTTGGTACATCTTGGACAGAGAGCTGATTACATTCACCGTGTGAAAGGAAAAGATAAGAAACTGCACCCTTGTGATAAACACTACCATATAGTTTTGACACATGGAAAAATCTTAGAAGGTCGGCCATACAATTAAACAGAGAATATAACACAATTAGTTTCAATTAGATTCGTTTGCATTAAAAAATATTACAATTGTGACATCAAGTGAGAGAGACAAACTCGGTCACAATAAAAAAGTAAGAATGACGTGACAATCAGTTTCGGTCATGTCGAGTTTCATTAGTGAGATGTTAAATTTTTTGCACTAAATAAGACAAACAAAACACCTAAGATAGATATATTCCAGACCGCAAATATGCACAAATTAAAACAGAAAGGTATATAAACATAGTAACACATGTTAAACTCACCACTTATCTAGGCCAATACAAAATGTATGTGAGTATTTTTTTTTTTTTTTAAATGTATCAAATTTATCATAAGTATGACCCGATGGTACGGAATCGGTCCTAACTGATTAAGCTTACCGTAAGTATGACATGTTAGTTTGTGTGTGTATATATGTACGTGTGTATGCATTATAGTTTATTTGTTGACTGATGCTTACTTTTTTTTGTTGACCAACTCACTCTATGATTCTTCTCCTTACATGTCGTCACCTTTTTCCGCTCACTGCACTATGCTAAGTCTCTTAAGGCGTGAAACTTTTGGTCTTCATGAACCCTGAGCATGATCGGTCTTCCGTCTTTGTGGTTGTTGTGAGTCCCTCCAAAATTGTTAAGGGTCTTCCTTGCTGCAACTTTATACTTGAGTTTCGGTGTTTTTTTGTGGCTGCGATGATTTTAGCCGTTGAAGGTGCACGGGCGTATGAAACTAATCCCTGACGGAGATAAGGAAAGTCAAGACACGAGTCCTCTCTTGGTTTTCATTACATACTTTTTGAGAGGGGTAGAAATATACATAAGTATTTTTTTTTTTTTTTTAGGATTATGATGATAGGTCCAATACTACAAATGTTTGTGTACTAGCAT
The DNA here is from genome assembly GCA_003427395.1 of Chara braunii. Lineage (NCBI taxonomy): Eukaryota > Viridiplantae > Streptophyta > Charophyceae > Charales > Characeae > Chara > Chara braunii. Next base: position 26,290 of record BFEA01000552.1, on the reverse strand, counting down.
GCATACATCACTATAGTCAAACCACATGTACCCTCATTGCCCTTTTGTTCTCTCTATAATACAAGAAGGTTGATGAGCAATTAAGCATCTCGCCACTGGTCGCCTATAACGACTATTGAAGCACACACAAGTTGAACTTACAAATGTTTTACATCGTGATCATAAGCATTTGTCTTAACCCAACTTTTTTCTTTTAGTTTTTGAGGTTTCAAGTTTTGGCCTATCCAAATGAAAGGTTTGACAAGTTGGGTTAGTGTCAATCATGGTTTAACCGTTTGAGTACTGTTGTAGTGCATGAAAACGAAGATAAGAAACACCAAAAGGGTGATCATTCTTAATTGTTGCTCATTAGAGCTCGACTGCGGCAGTGAATTAACACATAATACTTGTAACAAACAATCGGTGTCAAGTGCAGATATGAATGTTCATCAATTTTTAATTTTTTATCACCTAAGGGATAATAGTCTTCCTCAAGAGAGATGTTGAGGTTTATAAGGTCTCATTTTGAAAAGCAGAGGTGTTGCTTGTGCCACTTCTACCCGTAGGGTCAAACATATTTCGGTTTTTATACATAGTGGTAGTTTAAATCTGAAGCATGGAGGGTAACTTGTGGTTTAATCCATCAGTTAACAACCAACATTTTTCTTTTGAAGTGTGGCTCATCATCCAAAACGGTGTAGACTGATGTATAAGAATAAATGTTAAAAAAAAAATCAAGAAAGAAAAACATCGTTGCTACTAACATTCAGATTTTTTCTTTCACCGTTTATATTTGTATATATTTCTATAGTATTTTGTGAAAAGATGTTCATTGGGACATCCGTTAAAATTGGAGCGATACAAAGAAGATTAGCATTGCCCATACGTGAGGATGATACTTATAAATCGAGAAATAATCTATTTTTTTCTAAGTATTTTTTCAAATGACTAACAATCATTTTTATTTTTTTTGATCGAATAGGAATTAAAAACTTTATAAATAAGTCACACTCAACATTTTGCAAAACGTTCTCGGGTAGGCCAAGCCTACCAACTCACCTCATTTGTTGCGCACAAACGTCCAAATACATAATGTGAAACATTATTTTATTGTTAGGACAAAAGTGTTTGAATCATATGTACTTCTTAAATGAATTATTCATAATCATATTGTATTTTGTTATTATTAGAAAAAGAAACATTCATGAGCAAGTGTTTTAAAAAGACATTTTATACCACAATGATTTTTACCATATCATGCATCATCTCTGCTACAGTCACATACATAAAGAAAATATTGGGTCAAGAACTTGTGGGAAACAAGTGTTTTAATCAAACACTTACACATTATAGCAAAATGATTTTCACGATGTTATGCATCATATCTATCACAATCACCTTTCAAAGTATAAAAAAGGTATTAGGTAAAAAACTTGAGGGGAAATACTTTACAATGAAAGTCTTATAAAATATGGTTGGGTAGAAATAAACATTGAAAAGGGATGATCGTTGTTTTATGATATTTTACATTTTCATAGATAGGTCGCGCCAATCAAATAAGTGGTGAGAACGATGATTTTAAAAAGGATGGACGTTGGATGCACTTAGCATAACATATCTTAACGCAGGATTAAAGAGTGATGAAAGGATCACAAATTTGGTTTAACTTCCTTACAATAAACGTTTTTGATATGTGAACGTAATCCAAAGTCCAAACTTTTATTGCTGAAGTCTATAAATTATTATTGTCCATTATCCTCTAATATATGTATTAGCCCTAAAGTTGTCCGATAACAATATCCTTATACTCTGAAGGGGAATTGTGGATCTTGTGTAACGCTTCCCACGTGAGACTTTTTCCCAACAGGGCCCAGTGGGTTGCGTGAGGGAAGGTCGGTCGCTTAAATCGAATCCGCCATTGTCCCTTGATGTCCAAATACACTTACAAAGCAACTTAAGGAAGATGCAAATATGCAAAATGGGAATGAATCTCCCAGTGGAACATGAGAAGGTGCACAATAGATTCACAATTTTTTTTTTTTGCAGTAAATTGATTCGTTTACTTTTAATTTTTAATAAAAAATTTTATTTACTTTTTTTGTTTTCTACAACCAGAGGGTCTTATTACGTGCAAAAAAGACGTATCCCAGGTGATGTATCTTTCCACGTACAAAAAAGACGAGAGTGGATTTGTTGCCTCTCCACTTCTTATGACATGCATTTGTCTATGTTTAAGCAAAAAATGTATTTTTATTTTGCATATTTGGTCAATAGCGTAGGGAAATTTTTACCATTTTTTTCCCCCTATCATGTGTGAGAAGGAGACCCCATTGCTTTCGAAAGTGCAACAGACGAGTGAATTTTTTGCTAGAACGTGGAAAGATACACCGCTATGATTTTTGTTTTTTTTAATACCACCCGCACCAGGGTAACCGGCGTTTGGGAGGAGCCGAACGCCTGAACGTATGGGACCCCTTGGGGATGCGTTCGGCCATTCGGGCCAAACGCGAAAAAAAAAAAAAAAAAAAAACCCCCCTGAAAAAAACGATATGTTATGAAGAAAAATAAATTAAACAAGATTTGTCTGATCATTACATCCAAATTCCTTACCAAATATGAAATAAAAATTAAAGACGAAAAATAAATACTAATAAAAAAATATATATATAAATAAATTTAATGAGTGCTCGAGCACGTTTTGGACATGCCATCTTTGGCAATTTTTTATTTTTTTTTGCATAGTTAAATGCCCTGAAAATTTACAGATGTTTATTTCACATAATGCAAAACCCACTACAAAAAATTCAAAAACTAATAATTTTTGTTAGATCCCGAACTAAAGTGAAAACAAAAAGTAAAAAGTAAAAAACAAATGTGGGCGAGCACGTTTTGACACCGCCGTTTTTGGCGATGTTTAATTCCTATTGGGCTGAGCCAAATGGCTTGAAAATTTATAGGCGTGTACTGCGCGTCATAAAGAACTTACAAAAAACAAACCAGAAAAAAAAAAAAAAAATTGGCTCCGAAATAATTTTTGGCGGGGCCCGAACGCTGTCGTCTCCGGACCACGTACGAGACCCCGAACGCTCGTACATACTGAGGTCTGCCCGGGGACCTCCGTACGTACGGGCTGGTGACCCCGACCCACACAATATATTTCCGCCCCCTTACTATCGAAATGTGCAAATCGACAGTGATTTTTTTGCTATAACATGGAAAGGTATACCGCCATGGTTTTTATCTTTTTTGCATGGTGAGAGTAATGGAGCGAGACCCGTAGAGTCTTTGTTTTTTTTTTCTTTTAATATGTTTTTTCCCCCTCCACCCCTCTTGGTCCCAATTGCATTTGTGGTGGGCATCCTTTTGTTATGGATAAAGAGACATGTAATGTTGGTTCCAACTATATATAGAGCGACATTATATGATTAAGCATCGCATTATGTATCAGTATAGTAGGAAGGGGAAAAAAAAGTAGAAGAAATAAAAGACGGTCGAGATTCTGCTAAGAGTAGATTGCGATGAACGTCATCGAGTAGGATCACAATCAGACGGACTACCTTAAAAAACGTTGGATAAAGAAATATTTTCCTCGACCGACACTTCTAACACGTGGTAGCAAAATGTCGTTGTTGACATAGCATCTTCGTCATAAGCGATTTTTTGTTCAGACAATGATGCGTAAAAGTTTTAGGGCTCATAGCTAAAATTTTGAAGTCTCAGGGGTACCGAACCACAATGATAGTAAACCTCGCTCATCATCATGTGAAGAGAACAATGGGCTTTAAAAAAATGATGTTTATCTATTAAAAAAATGAGACAAAAGAAATTATTATGGAGATGGTAATAGATTAAAAAAACATATTGAAAATAACAAAATTAAATAATTGCAAAAAAAACAATAAGGCATGACATGATAAATTTATCATGAAAATAAATGTTTTTCTTACTTCGTCATATTGCGGGCAATGCATATGATAGTAAAACTCTCCCATCATCATGTGAAGATAATGATGATCTTTGAAAAATTATCTTTATTTGTTAGAAAAGTGATGCAAAATAAATTAGTATAGAGATGATAATGACAAGAAAACTTGTTGGACATAGTGATATAAAACAATTACACAAAAATTAACAAGATGTGACAAAATGACTTTATTATGAGAAATCATAAAAAATAAGTTACCTTTCACTGCTTCATGTTGTAGTCGATGTGCTGTATAGGGGGTCAAATAGGGTACACATTCAAAATAAGCTTTTGTGTTTGATTGATCATGACGTAAAGATAAACAATATGATTCATTTGAAAGTTTATTTCCGTTGAAAAACAAATAAAGATGTAGATCAAATGAGTATCTTCAAGTTTTCATTATAAATTTGATTTATACAGGGAAGGAAGTCTAAGACTGTGAAGCCTCAATGACTGCACGCCGGACATCCCATATATATAAGGTGGGATGATGATACAGTCTGAACTTCCAAGCGACTGGAAGCTCAAACGTTTCGCTTGGGATCTAATCAACAATTCGTGCCTCTAAGCTCAGACTTGATTTATCAAAGTGTAGGTACTTGACCTATCAATTTTAATTTCGAAGCGGGATTAAATTAACACAATTGCCTAAAGAGTAACGGAGGCGCGCGAAGGTACGCTCAAGCTAGCGCTTTGCGCAACTGCAGAACGTAATGGTCAAAACCTACCTGACTGTGAGACCTACAAGTCGAACAGAGACGAAAGTCGACCATAATGATCCGGGGGTTCCGTGTAGAAGGGTTATCGCTCAACGGATCAAAGGTACGTCAGAGATGACTCCCCAGAGCTCATATCGACGGAGTCATTTGACACCTTATCATCTTAGGATATTTACACAATAATGTGTAAGCACAAAGTTTGATATATGTTGAGAACTTTCATTCAAAAGACTATCAAACGTTAAAATGTCTCATTTACTATATGTCTTCTTTATGTGAACTATTCACACAGAAAAATAGTTAGTAGGCAATTGAGACGATGATCAAAATTTGTTTTGCATGTATTTCATTTCGATATGCTATTAAAATCATTATTCACATTTATCACTACATTGTAGCACCTTCTATATACATGACAATCATAATTATCTTACTATTATTTTAATATAAAATATCATGCACTATATTACATTATATTTTTTACGGATCATTTCATCTTGTTATTGCTTATCCGTCTCTCTGCAACCTTCTCGCAAGTTTTAATTTTTGTCTTCTTTGATGTCGTCGGTTGTTTCATAGACTACAAATCATATATATCTTTCACGTGGACGTCATTGTCATGCATTGCGTAATTTTTCTGACCTACGAATACATCTGACACTAAAGAGATGCTTATGACCACTCCTTCATCTACCTTCACGTCCATTTCCTTTTTGACATATTTTTGAAAGATAACTTATTTTTACTGTTATGTATCCTTTCAATCACTATCGACTTCGTCTTTATACTTGACGCTTGTATTAATTTGAGGATCTCATTCCTGATAAACTTCTCAAAAACCAATTTTCTTATGCACTCCAATTATCTTAACAACTTACATTATTATTTTTCATTTGCATCAATTTAAAATGCAACACATAGGGTCAAAAATTTTGGACATGTCGTATTGCATTATAACCGCACCCAAGGTACTTTGTTCATATATGTTTCAAAAAAAAATAAAAATAAAGTTTTTCCTACCAAGCAAAGTATGTCATAAAATTTTATACCCTTATAGCAGCGATAGTTTATCATTTTTCATCTATGTCACTCTCGGTTGTAATCCGCCTCTTAATGACACGCGCATTGATGTTTCTCCCCTTGTCTATTTACTCTTATGTTCTCTGTGTAATTGCTACAAGCAGAAGAGGTGGAGGTTCAAGGTTGAGATAATTGGCCTTTGTTTTCTCATCTATTCTATATCATAGTTGTTGAAACTCACATTTTCTTAAAATATGAGTTTCAACAGCTATGATACAAATGTGGCAAGAAGAGTGTCTCTCGTATATATATATTTTTTTATGTTTCTTAGAAAGCACAATTTGCAGTTTATACGCAAATAACTCAGTTACATTTGATTATTTATGCTTCTTTAATAACTCTATTGACCTTAAACTCTTCAATTGTGCAACCACCTGTTACGAAGGGTTTTATATTCTCAAGGGTTTAACATCGTTATTCTAGAATGATGTTTACCGTATGTCAAATGGTCTCGTCGCTTAACCGGTGGATCCAATCGTGAGGTTATTCAAGGTCTCTTCTTGCGACTTGCTCCCCTGCTTGAATTCATAATGATAGACCCATGTCAATTGACATTAACACGAGTCCTTACTATACTGTGCATTCGACTTGCAATGACAATTTCTTTCCCGTCCCCTCTCCCAATTCATACCTGCCTGACATCCCTCGTTGCAGAAATGACTCCTAACAAATATCTCAAATATTAACCTCCCAGTAAGCATCTGTCATCTTGAGTGCACGATTGATGATCTTCAATACTCACACGGGTCGTTTCTGGGCTCTCACAAATAAAACCCTAGTACACAAGTTACTTATGTTTATCAAGCTACCATCGGTGGTTAAATTACATTCACGTCCTCCTCTCGCCATGAACGTACACATTTATAAAAGATGGAACCCCTCATTTGTATCCGCTTCTATAACTTTCCTGAAGTGGTGTTTCACATCACAGGCAACATGCCTCCTGTAGACCCAAACAATTGCCATTGTTGACAAACTTTCCATTGTCATTGTTAGTGGGCACGTGGCCACAATTGACTACATTATTTATCCATAACACAATTATGGGCTTTCTTTTGTGAAGACTCCAAGTATCGCCTCAATGCCAACTCTGTGATAAAAGCATTAAGGCCTTCTCTAGATAAATAAATTCCAAATTTATAGCAATCATGAGATAAGCATCAGACAGATGTATGTTATAGGTCCCTGGGGACCGATGGGTGTCTTGCTTATCTAAGAGCGTGATTATGACTGTGAATGATCTCGATGGCGCGCCGCCCCTCCGCGCTACTGAGTGTGCCGCACGGCGCAATAGAAATTTTGGCAGGAAGCCGTCGGTGCACTCCATTGGATGGTCGTCGGCCATGGCGTCGGATGGGAGAGATGGTGGCAGCATCACCGTGCGTTGCGATAGGAACATCAGGTTGGCGTTTTTTGCATGTCGCCAGGCGGTGGCTGTTGGTTATGGTGGTGGGAGGGGGAGATAGTAGCAGCGCTGCTTGGTGCGTGAGTGCTGTCCTTTATAGCACCTGCATATTGTGTGTCGTACACAGACCTCATGGCCGAGTGCTTCCCTTTTGACGCTTGTGGAGAGGAAGGTTGTTACGAAGGAGAGTCCACGTTGAAGGGAGGTTGTACATCACGATGCTGTGGGTTAGAAGAGCTAGGGTTATGGGCCCCTTCTTCCTCAACAACACGGTAAGTGGTTTCACTTGGGGGCTTGAACTCCCTGTGGCGGCGCACCAACGGGTTTGGTGAGGAGGTGCCACACCATCTCTGATTCCTTCTGGGGGATTGAAGATGGCCGTCAATTTCTTCGGTGTTAGCATTGCGTAGAAGCCTAGGGGCTGACAGTGGGACGAAGGATTTTCCTCGTCCCTCGGAGATGCTAGGGTTGGGTTCGAGGGGGATGGGGTAGGCAAATGCTGCTGAGGAAGAGAGGGCGGTGATCATATTGTTGAGTGATGACTCTTATGGTCTGTTTTGCCCATGTAGGGTTTGGTGTCTCAGTGTACCGGACGCTGGCCTGATTGCTCTGGTTCTGATTCTGTGAATGAATTCTCGCGAAAGAACTTAGATTCTTAGTTTGACTTTGCTTTTGAGTACTAATGATTTTGTCTAATGACGTTCCTGTTGTTGTTTGTCTGCTGAGTTACATTCTCAAGTATATCGAAATTCCTGAAATTAGTTCTGAGTTCACGGGTTCCAATATTCCTTTACGTTGGTTTTCTAAATTGATCTCAATTCCTTCTAATAACACTATCGTGAAAAGTTCCTATGAAATTCTCTATTAAAATTTCTGACTTTTAAAATTTATGATCTTTTACAATCATGAGTCCGTTTTTGGACATCTCAGGTAAATCGAAAGAGATTTCCTAACTACTCTCGAATCCTATATCTCTGAATCCCGATTCAAAAATAATTTCCTATTGTACTTTCCTTAACATCGATCAGTATCACGGTCATTTTGTGGTGTTCCAAACCAATTGATCCTCTCTTGGTTTCAATAGGCTTCTGAGGTTGATGTTCATTAGTTTTTTACCGGTAATAAGGCCTTGGTGATTTCGGTTCTTGTCGTATGAATCAACTGCGAATTTCGAAGGTCCTAATTAAGGCATCAAAAATTCGCTTTAAAAATCTCGTACATTCATACAGGGCGGTTCTGTTGAGTTAGGGGATCTGTCCAAGAAGGGGGGCAAGGGGCACGAGATGACTCTTTGTGAGGATGAAGAGAGGGTTGCATCGGGGCTGTCTGAGGGGTACCGGTGTCAGACTTCTCCCTTCCAACTTTTCTCCCTGATAAATTTTTGGGCAGACGCGCGGAGCTCTGGGGAACCCCCTCTCTATTTTCCCCTTTTCGGACCAGACACCCCTAGTTTCGGGACCCTGGGCAGGAAACCCCAGTATTGCTCCTTACGATCTTGACCGACCGGGAATAGGGGCGAGGCGTGGGCCTGCGAGGGAGCTGGGACAAACCCCGGATCTGACCCGTCCACAGCGTACCCGCATCAAAGGACCCTGGGTCTGGCGCGCGAGGCTGGGGGCCCCGGGAAGTACGGACGGCCCGCGAACTCAAAGACTCCTTCGATGGGCTCGGAGGACGGACTCGGTACTCAAGGCGAAATTTTACGAATACAGAGGCCAGGCTAAGCCCTCGACGGGTTCACGAGCTAGGGGCAGCCATTAACGGGTTCTGAGAACAGCCCGACTACTGCTTAAAAGCGAGCACGAGGCAGTTCCAGCCATAGACGAGTTTTCGAGAATGGGCTAAGCATGCACCTGTGAATTTGAAACAGCCATCGATCGACCTCGAAGAGCAGCCTAAGTATTCCACCACGGACTAAAAACAGCCATTCGGCGGGTTTCTGAGAACAGGTCAAGCATGGAACCATGAAACGAATACAGCCATTCGACGGACTTCGGAGAGCAAACTAAGCATTCCACCATGAACTAAAGACTGCCATTCGACAGGCTTCCAAGCACGTAACCATGAAACGAAAACCGTCGTTAAGCATTCCACCATGAACTAGAACAGCCATGCGACTTGCTTCCGAGATCAGACCACCCACGTAATCATGATACGAGAACAACCTTTCGACGGGCTTCTGAGAACAGACCAAGCACGAAACCATGAAACGAGAACAACCTTTCGACGGGTTTCTGAGAACAGACCAAGTACGAAACCATGAAACGAAAACAACCATTCGACATAATCATGAAACGATAACCACCTTTCGACAGACTAAGCACGTGATCCTGAACTAGAAAACGGTCAAGGGCGAACCCCCGAGGACCGACGAAGCTCGCGAAAGCTCGAGACGATGAATCGAGATCTGGCAGTGGCGACCTTCGGAGGATAGCCCAAACCCGTAATCACAGAGAGGCGAACAAAAGCGGAGCACCAAGCTCGCTATATCCCTTTAGCAGCTCGTAACCGAACGAAATCGCGCAAAAGCGGAGCACCAAGCTCGCTACACACTTCCATAGCTCGTCACCGAAGACAGTCGAGCGATCCGGGTCCGCTATTGCCCCGTCGTGATTCGTAAGGACAGTCGAAGAGGAGCACCTCGAGCCAAGACAGAATGCTAGAGAAGCCAGCCGCCCATCGCCCGCTGCAGGTCGTGATCAATAAGGAAGTGCGAGCGCGCTATTGCCGGCTGCAGCCCCGATCGAAAACAAACTGCTCAAACCCGCGGGACAACTCGGTTCCCGCACCCTTCCCTTCTTTCGTATCCTCCTTCGAAAACGCGGACTTCACGCCTCGTCTCTCGGACGCCCGTCCTCTTCACTCCTTCCTCCTCTCTCTCTCCCTTTCTCTCTCTCTCCTCCCGTCCCTCTCTTTCTCTCCTTTTCCTCCCTCCCTCTCTTCTCTCTTTTTCTCCGTCCCGCTGTGCCCCGCTGCTAAGAGAGGCGAGGCAGGTCTCGCTACTGGCCGAACCCCCGAGGACCGAGCAGAATGACGGCGCGAACCAAGGGGCGCGCGCTGTATACGATGAAGTGGTACAAGCCAGTACCTGGGCCCAAAGCAGGCAGCTAGAAGCCAGGCGCAAGGCGAGTCGACGTTGGCGTGCAGACCAAAACAGCGGGGTGCGCAGACAATAGCCGAGGACGAGCCGGTTCGCCCTCTCCTTCCCCTTTTCCCCCAATGTCTGTCTCGAGCTAAGTGGTTCGATAACAGCTTACACGACGCGGAGCTCTCGGCCCATGGCCGCGGAATACCAGATCACAGTCGCGGAGCTGAACCGGGAAGCGCGCAGTCTCGACTCGAAGTTCTGTCGAACATGGCCGGAAGCTCGTAGCCGACGATCACAACGTGGAGTCGGGAACATGCAGCCTCAGCTCGAGCTGCCGCCCAGCAGCTCGTGGCCAGTGTTACGAAGCAGAACTGGAAGAGCGGGGCGGGCGCTCTCGTATTTCGAGCCGCCGTTGGGTGTGGCCAAGACCACGACCGAACAGTGGCCGCGAGCCCCTTTGCGACGCCCCGCTTCTTCTCCTCCCTCTAGCTTCTTCTCCTTCGAGAACAGGCGCTCGGGGTCCTCCTTCACCTCTCCTTCCTCTCACGCAAGCGCATGCGAGCTCGGAGCTCTCCTCGTCCCCCTCTCGAGCACGGACCCCCCCCCTTTTCTCTCTCTCTCGTCTCTCTCTCTCTCTTCTCTCGCTCCCTCCCTCTCTCTCCCTCTTGGACGAGAAGCGCTATCCGGTCCGAACCCGTTGTCCGCCGGTGCGCACTTCCGATCTCTCGTGCTCGTAATCGCTCTTTCTTGTCTCTCTCTCTCTCTCTCTCACTCTCTCTTGGACGCGAAGCGCTGTCCAGTCCGAACCCGTTGTTCGCCAGCGCGTACTCTGGATCTCTCGTGCGCCTGATCGTGCTCTTTGTGCGCCCCCCCCTTTCTCTGAATCCTTCTCCTTATTTATACCTCCTTCCCTCTCTTCCCTTGATCCTCCTCCCTTCTGTCCTCCCCAATCCTCTTCCTTCTCCTTCTTTCCCTYTCGCTCCTTCCCCACATTAGCACCTTCCCGCCAATCGGTATCAAAAWTTTCCCAAAATTTTCCCCGTTCCCGCTCGATCGAGCATCTCTTTTCCTCTCCCTTTGCCGCGAGTCCTTCCGCTTTCTTTCACCAGCTTCGTGCCCGTCTCCCGCCCGCATTCTCAATCACTGGTTACCTTAGGGAATGAATTCGGTCTTATTTCTGACGCTGGTTCATTCGTAGCTCATGCGAGATCACGCTCGGCGTCCTGGTTATCAAGAACTGAGCAGGCTACTCCGATTCCAACCGTTTTCCGCGTCGCTTTTCTTGGTCGAAACGTTTGAGCTTCCCGCTTCGAGCACCCTCCTAGTTAGTTCCGATATCCCCCACCCCTCCTCCTTTCGATCGCGAGTTTTTTCCTCCATCCCCCCCCCCAACGTCAGTCGTCAAGCCCTTCGTCTGCCAACGACCGACCGTCCGCACCTGGCCTTGCTTTTGACCCCAGTACATCCTTTCTTGGGGCGACTTCCTTCCGACTCACATTTCCTCCGTACCGATAGTTATCAAGAAAGAACATGCGCTGCCCCCTTGCTCCAAYTGTCTACCCYAGTCACTCCTTGGCTGCTTCGACTCCTCGTTTCCTCCTTTTGCATCCGACTTCCTATCACGTGTACCGCCCCCTTTTTCTTCGTAGATCAGACGAGGCCCCACCTTCCTGCACTGCCCGCACACCTGTCTTTTTCGTCATAAGTAGCGCTCCCCCTCTCGTTAGCTGTTTTTCTTGGTCTGTCCTCCCGCCTTTTATTCACTCCGGGAGCTAGAGTGGGGCTCAAAGAGATATTTGTAAAGCCCRTACCCCCCCCTTCTTTCTGGTGGTTGAAGCTACCAACYTGATACGGCCCAGTCCTCTTACCATGAAGAGGGCCTCACGTACCTGTGACCTTCYGATCTCATCTGCCAGGCCCTCGCTTTCCTCGAACGGTTGGTTTCCTCCTGGCCGACTCGCACCCGCCCATAGCGGACCTCCGAGGGCTCATTTGTGAGGGACCCGCCACGGTCGTCGTTTGRCATTGCGTGGCTGCCCGTAGTGTCTCGCCTTCAGCCTCCCCTAAGATCCCCTTCGTTCCGACTTTTTCCCGACCTGGTCCAAAATCGATCGATGTTGTCCGTATCTTTGGCTCTAGAGTCGCGGATCCCCATCTTTTTGAATCCGCACAGCCCGCTTGTGAGCGTAGTTCGTCCCGCCCTTCCACCTTGTCGAAGGGTTAGTACGAAGACCCAGTGACTCCAAATTATTCACAGACCTCTCAATCACTCGCATGCATACGCCAAAACATGCAAAGGCAAAAAAAAAAAAGTTTGAAAGTTCATAGATTTCAAAAGGGAAAGTCTTTGGCTGGTAGGCAGCCGCCCGACAACCAGCCCACACCCCAATTCTCGTCGTCCCCGACGAGCATTTCCCAATGTATTTCCCCTTTCCTCATTTTAGCTCGTCCCATTTCCCCTGATTCCTCCGGTTACCCACGACCCTAGACGCCCGTTTTCCCTAACTACGCTCTCCTCTCCTAACTAAGGTACAAAATCCCTTTCGGTGTTACAACATACCGCCCCTTCCCGACTCACATTTCCTTAACTATGGTACACCCTTCCTGTTGGTTCCGCGACATCCGTCCCTCTCTAACTATGATACAATCATCCTTCCTAGGACTAAGACTCACGGTGCATCATCCTACGACCGTTTCCGTCTCCTCTTCCTCTTCTCGTGTCTTTCTCTCTTCCATCTCCTCTCTTCTCTCTCCCGTTTGATTTTCAAGGCTTTCCTTGACGCACTCCTCCTCTCCCTTAGCCGGCGCTTCCCTAACCGATCGGCATCACCTTCATCTTCTCTGGGCCTTTTCTTCTTCCTAGGGGTCTTTGGTAGCGAAGGCTTCCGAACCTTATACCCTTTCCTGGTTGGGCGAGACGAGGCGCCTTATCTGGAGGTCTCCCCCTTTTCACCAGTGATGGTCAGTTCTGCTTCGAGCACTTCCTTCCCTTTTTGTTTCGGCTCTTCCCCAAGGGTCCCTCTCGATCGGAAGATTTTGAGACGAGCCCCTGCGATAGGGTCCCGTAGCCTACTCCTGTATAATTCAGCGAGCATATAAGCCCCCCCATCCAACCTCTTTAGGACCTTATACGGTCCCATCCACCGGTTCGCCAATTTTTGGCTCCAGGTCTTTTCCAGCGACGAATCGTACATCAGCACTAGGTCGTTAATCCCTATCGGCGCCTTTCGGACCCGCAAATTTTTGTCCCACCTATCTTTCCCTTTCACCCTTTCTCTCTCGATGTTCTCGCTGGCCGTGGCTACCCCGACATCCAAGTTCTCGGCTATCTGCTGTATCCGTGCTTCCAATAGCTCACCCCTAGACATGTTGGTTTTCCATGAGACACTTGTCCAAGTGTCAATGTGGAACTCAATGGGTAGGGTACAATGCCTGTCGAACCAAAGGGTGTAAGGAGGGTACCCAGTACTCGATTTGACCGTGATGTTGTCTGCCCAAACTGCGTATCGTAAATACTTAGGTCATTGCTCCGCGCGACTCTTGCACCACTTTGCCAGGGCGTCCACAAGTGTCTGGTGGCCCCTTTCTATTGGTGCATTGCTTTGGGGGTGATAGGCGGTCGTATAGGCTGCCCCTATGCCTGCCTTCTCCAACAACCCTTTTACCTTCTGACTCAAGAACTCTGCTCCCCTGTCCATGACCATCTTCCCACACACCCATAGTGTGCGATATATTCAAGGAGAAATTCACTTACCTCCTCCGTCGTCTTCTTTTTAATGGCCTTCGCTTCTACGAATCCCGTGAGGTCATCCCGGGCGTTGATTATATACCGTAGTCCGCCGACCCCTTTTGGCATGGTTATCAAATCTACGTGGACCTTCTCACCCGGAATCATGGGAAGCGATGAAACTAAGGGTTCTTTGTATCGGATCGTCGCCCTCTTCTGGCAAGCCTCACACGTCAAACAGTACTTCTCTACTTCTGTGTATTGTCCGTCCCACCAATAAAGCCTACGGACCTTGTCGAAAGTACCCTTTACCCCCCTGTGACCTCCAACAACCCCATCGTGTAACTCTTCTATAACCGCCCTTCTCTCTTCCGAATCGCGTAGCACCCTCATGGGTATAGCAAACTTGGTGGACCTTTTGAAGAGGTGGCCTCCCCTTAGGCAATACCCCAGTGCTTCTTGCTGGATTCTTTCAGTCCTTGTTTCCCTACCGGCCAAGTACAACCCTATGTCTCGGTACTTCTCGTCGTAGAGATTTGCGAGAAAAGTCCTTGGACCCTCTTCTTCCCCTCGACTGCTTCCAGCCACTTGCGCCCTATTAGCGGAGACTTTCATCATCTCTCCTTTGGCTGTCGTCGCCTCTTCCTCCTTAAGTCTAGGCAAGTCTTCCTCACGAATGGGAAGCTGGGACAACCCGTCCGCGACCTGGTTCTTGGTCCCCGATATCCTCTCGACCCTATAGTCGTAACGCCTAATATGAATCATCCAGCGCGCGATGGTCGGATCCGTCAGCGAGAAAACCTTTTGGAGGACAGCGGCCACTGCTGTCGGGTCCACCCTTAGGAGAAATCGTCGTCCGTACAGGTAGTGACGGAAGGCTTTTAGGCAGTGCAGTACCCCCAACACTTCCTTCTTGAATTGGCTATAATTTCTCTCTGCGGGGTTCGAGGTCCGGCTCTCGAATCACAACGGCCTCTCTCTCCCTTCCCCATCCTTTTGCGACAGGAGGCCCCCCATTGAGTGAGGTCCAGCGTCCGTGGATACTATAAACGACCGACTCTCTTCGTCTTCGAAAAACGGGACTCCTAAGACCTCTCCACCTTCGCGAAACTCCCCCTTCAAGGCTTCTATGGCCGCCGTTTGTTCTTCTCCCCAAACATCCTTCCGATTTCCTGAGGAGTCTTCTCAGGGGTTCCACTTTTCCCCCATAGGCTTTTATGAAGATTCTCTAATAGCCCACAACCCCTAGAAACTGTCGGACCTCTGTTACGGATTTTAGCGGTGATGGCCAAGTCATCAACCTTACTAATTTCTCGGGGTCGGGCCTCCGCCCCTCCTTATCGCAAATGAACCCTAATATCTTGATGGAGGATACGCCCCGACGACTCTTAGTCCCACTTACCGTGAGGTTGGCATCGTCTGGTTTCTCAAGGATGTCCCTGACATCTTTCATCTGGTCGGCCACAAACTTTCTAACCCCAGGGAAAACCTCTGTCTCATCCCGCTCGACCGGCCCTTTTATTGGGAAATCATCCTGGAAGACCTCCACCTTCTTCGGTATGAATTCCTTGAGGATCTCGATCATGGCCCTTTGGAACACGGCTACCCCATTTGTCCAACCCATCGGTACCACCATCATTTGAACCAGCCCTAAGGGTGTATGCATGACGGTCATGTGCCTGTCCCGGTAATCTAAGAGAATCTCGTCGTACCCTGAGAAGAGATCGCAAATAGAGTATATTGAGCGACCCGCTGACCCTTCCGCTAGCAAGTCGGCTTCAGGTATAGACCCTACGTCTCTTACAGTGACTGCATTGGTCCTCTGGAGGTTCTGGATCCATCTTAGTTTGTTGCTACCTCCCTTTCTTAAAAAGAACCACTCATTGGAGTAGGCACTCTCGCAAGGCTCCGCGACGAATGTCCTGATCTTTTCCTTGATGAAGGCCACTATCTCTTCTTTCTCCTTTTGAGCATATTTCCATTGAGGCCTATCCTTCCAAGGGACGTGCGGGACCGTGTGGATCCGGGCAGGCTTAACATACCTTGGGTCGATTCTCCCTCTCTCCGAGTCGTCAAAGGCTATAGCCTTATCGCAGCCTCTTAAGGTCATTGCTATGAATTCTTTTTCTTCCTCCGTGAGATTCCCATCTCCTATATCCATTTTGGCCAGTCTATTGGCCGTTATCCTTTGCCCCTCCGTCTCTTTCCTCGTCCTGATGATATCGGCTATCTCCTCTTCCGACATCGTAACTTCCCCCGTTCTATCCCGGCTGACCGCGGCGGGTTTTACTTTCTCCGCCACGGTTTTGTGCTTCTTAACTCCACCGGCTAGGGGGATCCCTCCAAAAAAGACAAACTGAAACCCACCGAACTCCTCCTCCTCGTCCTCCTTCTCGTACCCCATACCGTTAATCACAATCCTATCCCCCACGTCCTCAATCTCTAATTGGTCCCCCTTGGGTCCCCTATCTGTCAGGGGCACTTCCTCTAGACGGACTCGACGCTCCCTCGACTGGGCCCCCTTGCGCTTAGTAAGGCTGGTCCGGTTACGTTCATCTTGCGCGTCTACGGTCTTTAGGACCACTCGGATTCCATCAGGACTTTGGATCGAGAGAGTTTGACTTCCATCCGGCAAATCAACTGTGGTTGCGTGTACCGCGCTCAGCCAGGTCCTTCCGAGGATCAATTTGGAAGAGCATTCTTTCACCGAAAAGATCGGAACCGTGACCTCTACACCCGCTACCTCAATCATGGGACTATGACACACTCCTTTTGCCGGTTGCAGCTTGTTGTCTGACACCACCATCGACATCGCCACCCCTCGATCTATCTCCAAGCCCAACTCTCGAGCGATGGAGTCCCTACATACCGTAGACTTGGACCCATTGTCTACTAGAGCCCTCATCTTTTTCCCACTTACTACCGCCTGGAGCTGGCCGCTACCTAGCACATAGAACTTCTTGGTCTCTTCCCCCGAGAAGAAGTTGGCCGGTAGTTCCTCCAGGGTAATGCGGGAAGTCTGCACTCCTTCCTTGGCCTGGGCTTCCACCGGTACCGTGGGTCCCCCAATGATCGGGACTCTAACCTTCCTAGTAATGCTTAGGAGTTCCTCCATGGCACTTTTGCTCGCGGCTAGATATTCTAAAAGGGTGCACTGCATGGGATGCATCAGAGTCCTCCTAAGAGGTGCTACTGTGTCTATCTCATCCAAAGTGCACTTCATTTCGAACTTTTTGGGTCCTCTTTTCTTAGGCGATTTGGCGATGCGGGCTCCTCCTTCTTTTCCTCCACCGTTTTCGCATCGGTCATAGGCTGGTCATTGTCGCCGCCTTTCACTTCCGTCTTTTCCGTCACGCTTGCTTGGTTCTCGGATGTCTCGGCCCCGACCTGCGTCCTCAGCCTTAGGCAGGGCCTCTCCTTCTCGGCTTGTATGTCTATGAACTTGATGCTCGATACTTGGGGTTCCCTAATGGACAGCCTTCCCGGTGACTCCACCATTTGGATGTGAGCAGTGTTGGAGGAGCTTCCAACTTCCGGTTTCTTTCCTAGTCTAGCCTCCTAAAGAGCCACCCTTTTGTCCACGTTTACCTTCATCGATGGGTAAAAGGAGACTGCCTCGCCGCTATCCCCCCACACAACCCACTTGTTTTCATTCAGCTTGACCACTCCCAATCTCAAAGCCTCTGTGAGATAAGGGCAGTCCCTTTTGATGTGGTTTTCTTCGTTGCAGTAGACACACCCGACCTGAGCTTGGGGATTGTTGGAGCGCGGATCCCCTTGTGCTGTCGTCGCTATGGGCGCAGGCGGAGCCGGTGGTGGTGGTGCCGAGGGTGGTGGCGCTCTAACCTCCGGTCGCAGCCCAGGGGCCCTAGCTTGAGGGGCGTCTCCCCACCTTTCATCCCTAGCATCCTTCCAATGGAAACTTCCCCAATCGGAACCACGATTCCCTCCCATCTCCCGGTCGTTCCTCCAACCTCCTTGGCCACTTGATTCGTTTCTCCATCCGGTCGGCCGTTCACCCCACCGGGGAATAGGGGGACAAGGTGGCGGTTTATCGTTCCCCCTCGGACCATCATTCCGTGTCCCTCGCATGTTGCGGAGAGCCATGTCCAAGGTCTCTTTCATGTATTCTCTTACGTCTACCCCTCCACCTGTGAAAACCACCTCGGCTACTTTCTCGAAATTTGCAGAATCCCTCGGGGCCTTCTCAAGGACCTCCTTCCTCTTTTCTTCAGGCAGATGCAGCATGAACATTACGCACCTGTCTACTTCCGACAGCATGCCCCTATCCACTAGGGCTTGGGATAGACGCTTGAACCTACGGATAAAGGCCACCAAGCTCTCCCTTTCCCCCCTTGTAATACGTCTCAAGCCCTCCACGGTCGGGATCAGGTCATCACAGGCGAAAGTCTGCAATAAGCTTGCCCGAAAGGTCCTCCATCGTCCGTCTGAAGGGTAGATAGCTCGGATCGCGGTGTCTAGCTCGGGGTCTGAGTGTTGGGTGAAATAATCGATCCACTTCCTCTCGGAGAATCTCTTGCGGTAAGCGTAGCTTTCCCACTTTTCCATGAACCCAGTCACATCTCGTCCATCGAAAAAAAGCGCCTCCTGACCCAGGTTGACGTCATAATAGGGCACCCGTCGGTCGTCATATCGACGAAAATAAGGGTCTTCCATACGTCCATCGGTGGCCGGATCGTATGGTTTGTACCACGAGGGATCGGGCTCCTCTACCTGGCCTCGAGGTCTTGATGGCTCCCAAGGGTCTTCCTCGTAGCGGCCCCGCTCATCCGGCCAATCCGCTTCCCACCGAGCGTGGTCCTGCCCTCTAAAACTCCTCCGGGCCTCCATCCCTTGACTCCTGCCCGTTATCTCGCCAGGTGCCCAAGCCACATCGGCCCATCTACACGACCTACTACCAGCCTTCGCCGGCCTTTCTTCTCTAAGACCCCTTCTACTTGGTCCCCCTTCCTCTTCTCTCTGGAGTGGTCGGTACCCTCCCCTATCTCTTGGAAATTCCAGGGCTTCTCCCATTCTTGCGCCCTATAAATCCCCCCACCGAGATTCTGTAGGGAGGCCTCTCGAGCCCTCGATCATCCCTTCCCGCGCAGGCATTCGCTTTTCCGTGTCAGTTCTTGGCCCCACTAAGGCCTGCCTTTCACCGGCGACGCCCTCCGGAATCCTATCGGCCCATCTCCGCGGCCGGCCGGCGGCCTCGGCTGACCCCCCCTCTCGCAAGTCTCTCCTGTCCCGACACACCTCTTCCTCTCCCCTAAGTGGTCGATACCCCTGTCTATCTCTAGAAAATTCTCGTGCTTCCTCTAATCTTGCTTCCGCATCCATTAGGTCAGCCCACCGGGACTCCGCCGGAACGCTTCTCGCGGCTTCGGCTACCCCTTCGTTTACTGGCACCCGCGGCCCCACATCCCTGTGCACTTGCATTTCCGTGCCAGCCCTTTGCCCCTCCGAGGCTTGCCTTTCCCCCGAAGCCATTTCTGGACCCCTCTCGGCCTTGTCTAGTGCCTCCGCTGCCTCTGTCATTTCCTCCACTACCCTGCTTAGACTGGCCCCCAATTCGGGGCTCTTCACTATCCCTCTTCTCTCAGTGGTTTCTGGCGGGCTAGGGAGGCTAGCCCCCACTTCACTCTCCATGCACCCTTATTGGCTTTTTCTAGCCGCTTCCCTCACTATCGTCTTTGTTACTACTACTGCCCCCGTTACTTCTCGAGCTCTTCTTTTCCTCCGATCCCCCCTTCTCCTCACTAGAATCCTCGCCAGCCCCTTCTCCCTCCAATTCCCCGCTGGTCACCGTCCACCAAGAATCCCGCAGCTTCTTCTCCTCACTAGCGGCCAAAGCAAGATTTGCTATCTCAAGGTCCGAGATATCCCTAATCCCCTCTTGCGCACACCTTCTAATCAGATCCCTATCCACATCACCAGCTTGCCCGGAGAACAGGGGCTTGATGAACTCCCCGACACGGGCCCACCACTCGAAGTCGGTGTCTTCCCTTGACTCCCAGCACTGGGTGAATAGCTCGTGGCCTCCTTCTCCCAGCGGGAATTTTTCTATCTCTTGACCCCTCAATCGGACTCTCCTCACGGTCTCGTCGTCAGCATAGAGTAGTCGATAGGCCTAGGTAGGGATGGTCCAAGTGCTCCCGCGGGCTGCCCTTGGAACTTTCGTCCTCCCTCGGTACTCTACCTTGTCGTTCACGGGGTCTCCGGTGCTAATTCTTCTTAATCTTTGCACTTGTTCTAGGGCTCTTTCGGCAATGCCTAGAGGATCTTTCCCTTCCGCTAATTCTGTTGCGAAGACCAGCCGGGCGTCAGGGGACAAGAAGATTTCCGCCTTTCTAGTGCAGTTGTTCCCCTCGGATGCTACTGAGAATCTGACCACCGTCTCTTGCTCGTAAATCTCGAAGAACTCGGTAGTCACTTCTCCTTCTCCTCTAATTCTTGGAAGTGTCACTCCATATCTCCCTCCCCACGTTCAAACCCTTTCTATGGTACCGTAAGGGTCCCCCCTTTCGTATCTAATCATAGGAGCTTCACCTCACTTCTGCCAATCTTGTGGCGGCCTCAAGCAACGAGTCTTCGCACTCGGTGCAACCGGCCTCTTCGCCCCCTTGCAGAGTTTGGCGCAGAGCCTCCTCGTACTCCCCCGTTCTATCCCAAAATCGGGTCTCCATAAGGTGTGTCCTAGACGTCAGTGGCGTCCCCAGAAACCTTGTCCTCCTCGAACTTTTTTTCTACTTCCAACAAAGGCAACCTCCAAATCCTTGAAAATCTCACACCACTTGCGTCCCTAATGTAGACCGCGAAGGTAGCTTGCGTGGTCCAGTTTCTTCTTTTCCACAAAGCTAGTCGTCGGACCTCCACTAAAAACTCGGTCTCGGCGCGGACTACCTGACCCTCCTCCAATGCCGGGTTAAGCTCCGCACCCCCTTCGACCCTAACCTCGCTCCCGTCCTCGTAGGTCTCTAACTCCCAACGAACCCTATTGGAGACGAACGTGACTCTCATCCCCTTACCGCGAGAGAAGGTCTATCGTGACTTCGTCGAGGATAACGATTGTGGTCGTTTCAAGCAGCTTGATCCTGGCTAAGGACCCGGGCCTAGCCCTCCTCTCTTCTTCCCAGCACAGAGCAAGGATCTTGTGAACTTCTTCCCTTACTCTATCCAACCCCACAAGATCCTCAAGGTCCGGCTCGGTCATCCCCCAACCTCCGGCGACAACACGCAATCGCTATCCGAATCAAGTTTGAGGGGTCCAACCCCGCTAGCTCTCCCTCGCAGATCTTACCTAAGTACCTCCACGATATCTTAGATTCCCTCGCGTGTCGACCCCACCCCTCAAAAGCATAACCCAGGTCCTCTAGAGTCGACCAATCGTCTCTATAGGGATCTCGAAAACACCAAGTTAGCAAGGTGTGTAGATTTGACCCCGTAAACCTGAACTGACTTAGTATGGAAACCCTCCGTCCTACCGCCTTCTTAACAGCCTCGGAGGGGTAAACCCGCTTAAAAATGAAACGGGGAACCTCTACCGGCTCGCTGGAGATGAACCACGGTATCTCTTCCCAACCCCCATAGGTCACTAGATATTCCTCGTTGCACCCTTCGTGAGGTCCCAACTCCTCTACTAACTCCCCTAGCCGGCCTCTCACGGCTCGAGCGTCCCAAAGAGGGTCCTGTCTAAGGCGCAAGCTACGCGCTATCTCAACAAACCCCTCCTTCGAAAGGAATATCCGGGCTTCCCCAACTACGACCTCCCCCTGGCGACTCACCACAAATCGTATGAAAGCCTTACCGCGCCGGATCTCCCCCTCTTCTCGTAGGAGAGTCCTCGTTGGTTCAGTCAACCGGGTCCTAAGCAGAGTGACACGGATAACCTCCCTGGTATCCTCTACGGGCTCTATGGACGCCCAGAGAGTTCTCGGAATCCTCCTTATCATCGGCCCTCGAAACCCCTACGGTTAGCCACCTGTTCTTCTCCGAAGAGTCTGGCGTATGGAACGTCCGCGACTAGGGATCGGAGCCCCTCAAACTCCCTCAATCTTCCGAATATGGCGGATAGCTCACTCCATGGGGGAATTCCCGCATCCACGGACCGAGTATAAAGCCAGAATAAACCTCTAGCCCGCACCCCGGATTTTCGAGCCGCTCTAAGCACCGCTACTACCCTTTCCTCCGGGTCTCTTAGGAAAGAACTCGCCACGAATTGGGGCAGGTTAGCGTGAAGGACCCCGGAAGCGCGGGGGACCTCTCCGGGCTCGGCGAAGGACACTAACGACTACGACTCGAAAGTTCCTTCCTCGTAGTCAGTAAACACTAGGTTGTTTGCCAACAGCCTTGCGGACTCTCGGTACTCAAAGTGCGTAAGCTCCCCAGTCACTAAACCTCTCCAGACTTCGGTCCACCTTTCTTCGTCGAAAAAAATGGTCGCCCTGATCTCTAGGAAGCGACCGAGGTCGGGTGGGCCTCCTCTTTCCACACCCTCCTTCCAAGTGAGCCTTCGCGCTCGGACCCACACGTATGCCCCTTCTCGGATTAATCCCCCCTTCTCAACGCTCATCCAATACAGAGTCACATGAGGGTCTCCCGGAATCAAAATCTTCTCGGGGTCACCTGCCTTTATCGTTTCTACCACCCCTTCTTCACTGAGAACGAACTTCACCATCGGCCTTTGTCGCCCTAAAGACCCACGTGTGATACTCTTCCGGAGAGAGAGTGTAGGTCTTCTCTAGAGAACCCAGTCTACGAAAAACACCCCAGAGTTCCCTACGCGGCGAAATACCTTCATCGATGCAGTGCGTATACAACACCCACAGGGCCCAGAAGGTAAGTCCCAAACTCCTACCCCTCTCTAGAAGACGCACTATCTTTTCCTCGTTTGCCCTAGGGAACAGGTAAGACGACACCCTCAAAGTCAAGGGGTATCTCGACCTTGGAAGCTCTTCTTTCCTTGTGAACCTCTCCTTTTCCACGGGTACGAATGCAAATCTCTCTCTAACCCTGCCTATCCATTCTCCTCTTACCTCTCTTGCTTCTCGCAACAGTTTTTCCAGTCCACCCCCTTGTCCCAGAACTAGGGGTACAACAAGCTTTGCCCAGGCTTCCGGCGCTACATAAAATACCGCGGTCACTTCAAGGCTCCGTCCAACACCTTGGCCTTCTACTTCCTTGGACTCCACCCACACATATTCCTCACTGACCGTGGACCGGCCCTCCTCTACCCTTTTCCAATCAGGGACTTCCCCGTTGCTAGGGATCAGCCTAAGGGCCTCACTGTCTTCTAATGGGGACTCTAAGAAGCATCCCTGCTTTTTATCGTGGAACACCATTCATCTAAAAAACCCTCTGCGGCACCCCGAAGACCCTTTGGTAATCGTAGTCTCTTCCTCCCTCGCGGTCCCGAGTGGACTCCCTAAAGGTCCCGGCACGAATCCTACAAGCCTTGATCCCGTACGGCACCGGGTTATCCACGCAATAGGTATAGTACCAATGGAGTGACCTAACAGAGAGCTGCCACCCCTTTTCCCGCACTATGGACCGCACTACCCTGTCGTATCGTTCCTCCTTCCCGCTCACCCTTCGGAAAACAAATGATGGGAATATGGCCCTGACGCACCCTGCGGCACGAGGGTACTCTTCGTCTCGCGCGCAGGTCACCCTTACCTCGACGGGTGGGCAGTGTCTAAGGGGGTCAGCCTCAGAGATCTGCCTCAAAATCGGTTTTGCCCGTGCCTCCCAATGATCCGCACGGTACCACCCTAGGACCAAATGCGTGACGTACTCGACCCAGGCTTCCTTACTTAAGTAGATAGTTCCCTCCGCATGGATCACCGTTCGCCTAGGTCTCTTCCCGTCCTGGGGCCTGTTTCGGGACCACCTGTCCCCCTCCCAGGTTCCTACGGCGAAACGAGCCCAAAGAAAAAAACCCTCTCTCTAGTTCTATCCCCTTCTCGCGACCGGCTAGGTACCGCTCCGTGCGGTGGTCTAAGGGGACGCTGAAGCACTCTCTGTCTTTGCTCAAATCAGCCTTCTCTATCCGAACCCCTTCCTCCTCAGTACCCTCTAGGATCCTAACCATCCCCTAGGACTATCTCCTCTATGATTTGAATTAGTGTTCTCCACTCGTCCGACCCATCCAGAAAGGCGTCCGGAATAGCAGGGACTGGCCTACCCCCTCGCGGATACGTCCGATACCCCAACGAGTAGAAATAGTTAATTTCGTAAGCCCCTAGCAGCTGCCTCTCAAGCTGCGCGTGATCGATCGCCTCCTCCCAGCTATCCAGATACCCTGCCGCTCTATCTACACCTTCTTCCACGTACAAGGCTATGTCGAAGTGCCCGGTCCACAAGTAGAAGGTATAACACCAAACATCCACCCCGCCTATATCACCCACACTGAATCCTGCGGGTTCAAACTCCAAAGGCCTCAAACTCATGGATCCGCCGCTCTCACCACACGCTTCACTATCCCCACTAGTACTTTCCATCCATCCGATCCATCAAGATAAGCGTCCGGAATCACTGGTGTCGGGCGACCACCTCTCGGGTAGGTACGATATCCTAGAGAGTAGAAATACTTGAATCCGTAACTCCTTAACTCCCCCCGCGAATAGCGGGAGTCGCCTATCGCCTCTTCCCACCCCCGAAGGAAGTCCTCTCCTTGATCTTGACCCTCCTCTACATAGACACCCACGTCAAAGTCCCCAGTCCATACATAGCCTAAAGGAGTAGCACCACACATCAACACTTCCGTGTGTACACACACTAATCCACTCGGGAGTGGCTTCTAGGCTCATACAGTATAATCAAAGAAAAATTCCCTAAGTTCCTATTTCCTTTTGGCCACTCGAGGGACCACCTCTATCCCGCAAGGAGAAGAAGCCTGTGAGCTCAGAAATGGACCAGAGAAGGAACGCCGTCTCACTCGGCTACCTTCCTGTCCTCCCCCGCTGAGAGACTCCTCCCCACTCCCGGCCTAGAGACTAGCCGCGGACACAGGTTATCCCCGAGGAAGGGTGGCAACCCTCTCCCCGGAGTCGGACCGAAGTCACACACCCGCGCCCTATGTCCCCCACTGAACCGACCTCTAGTCCTAATTATCCTATCCGGTACCATGCCTCTACTCGTCCCACCTCAAGCGTGGAATTACCCAGGTCCTAAGACAAAATTCACCTATGTATCTGAAATCGCTAGCCTATCTACTCCCTCCCCATTCTCCTCATCGTGAACTCTTCGCACTTCGTTCTCTTTTTCCTTTTACTCCTCCTGCTGCCTCTTTTCTCTCTTGGAATCACTGAAAAAATATCGGGATATTTGGAAAAAAAAAAGGGTGGGAAGAGCGGAGCTTTAGGAAGAGGCTCTCAGGTGAGATTGATAAGTATACGTACCTTGGGCCTTCAATACTCATTATCGTAGTCCCAATAATCCCCCAGTTCCGAGTTCGAGAAATCGCCTAGACACCGGTCCACCCAGGAGCCGGCCTCCGATCCCTCGTCCAAGGCCCCCCAAGTACCCCCGTCTTCTTGAATGCCCTCGCTATGATGGTTAGGTATCTCCCTTTCTCCCCCTCGCCCCTGTACCCGTAGCACAACTCTCCTCTCCCCCAAGTCCCGAACTGGTGCCGTTTGAGAGTCTCGCTCCCTTGCAGGAATTGGAACCGTTGTCAGCCCCCGTGGATCAAGAATCGAAACCCCTAACCCCTCTCTAGACACAATTTCTCTTGGGGGACTTCGCCCCTGGGCAGGAGCCCTCCACAACCCGTGCGGATCAAGAACACTTGGTGACCCCCTTGGATCCCAAATAGACAGCGCTACCGGCCCCTCTCTGACCCTTCTCCCCACTTCCAGACCCCCTTACACTATTTCCCCGGACTGTTCTCCTCCTTCCCCTTTCGTTATTCTTCACCCTCATTCAAACCCCCTCAGGCAAACTGTGCACCCCCTTAATTTTTCAAGTTTTTAGAAATAAACAAGCGCAAAAAACAAGCACACGAAAAAAAGAACTGACCTGTTTTTACCCTTCGAAGGCTGGAAGCGGGAGCCGAGATCGCTAGCGGGTCGGAGCGGACCTGCAAAAAGAACCAAGGAGACAAGCCCCAACACCCGAAAACCCCTCTCCCCCAACAATAAACCCTTTCCCCAATAAACCATTGCTGATGTCGGTTGAGAAGAAACTCGACCACCGTGAAGAATCCGCTGGAGATTATCTTGAAGACACGTTGTGAGGAAACCCGGGGAGGGGGCGCCTACTGTTCGCTGAAGCCAAGGGCTACGGCGCCTGTCACTCGCCGCGCCCGCTTCCGAGGTCCTCA
>BFEA01000551.1:1045808-1056581 GCA_003427395.1 Chara braunii | reverse complement strand
TGGGTGGGGGGGTGGGGGGGCGACCCATCCCCCACCAATCAACCAACCAATCAATCAATCAATCAATAAAATAAAAACAAAAAAAATCGATGTGTTTTGAGTCAGGTTAGGTTTTTGCTTTTTTTAAAGTAATGTTAATGCTAAAAAAATAAAAATAAAAATATGGCGATGTAGAGCGCAAAACAATCTACACCCCCTTTTTTTTTTTTTTTAATCTTCTCTCTGCTCAAAACATTTTTGCGGGCCGCGTTGTACCTCGTTCTAACGCGGTATAGCGCGGTGTTGTAACGGGGGTTCAATGGCCGTTGAATTTTTCAACGGGAAACCCCCGTTAAATCGAGTTTCGGGCACACAGCTGGCAACCCCCGTTTTTCGAACAGCTACCTAACCCACGACCCCCGCCCGGCTTCACAACCGCCCCTCCACCGCCCGTAATTGCTTGACTCCCCCTATATCCTTAGTCCACGTAATAACCCACAAACACCCCACACCCACACCCCCCCTCCGCACCCCTCCCCTCCCACGCCCAACCCTAGCTGGGCATCGCCCCGACCAGGCCATGTACACTGCATGCATGCACCCGTTCTCCCCGTAGTCGCCCATTCGATTCGGACCTCTTGATAACACCTCGCCCCCCATCCTAAACCACCCTTTTTTTGATATACGAGCTCGATCCCACGTATTGAATCCAGCTTGCACTCGGTTGGGCAACATCGTCGGAATCCCATTCCGCTCAGAAAAACCTCACTACAAGCACAAAAAAAATTAATTAGTATATGCTCACGCCAACAAGTGGAAAAAGAATGAAACACACTAAAAGCACAAAATCAACGAAAGCAACCAATCGTAAGAACTTGTAGTGCTTAGTACCAACTCAGAAACGAAATCGTTTCCCCTACGCCTCCTAGACTGCTTCCCTCCCCCCCCCCAAAAAAAAAACAAAATGTATTGTTTTTTAGCTTTCTACATGCGGTCTAACGTAATGCGTCCCGTGCCCTAACGCCGGCCGACCGGCGAGGCCCGATCGCACCCGGCTTGACAAGCATTCTGTAGAAGTGAGCCCCTCCAGGCCACTGGGCCTGTTTACTCGCCCAACACGTGGCCGTGGTGTTCCACTTGCCACGTGTCACCTGTAGTTTGGTGACGTAGACGCCCCACGACACGTGGACAGGGAAAGCGCCAGCTGTGATTGATTGGAGGATTACTACACAAAAGTGGTGTGGGTCTGCGAGCGAGCCATGACTGCCATGGAGGAGAATTTTGAGAGGGAGCTACATATTGGAGCAAACGAATGACTTATTACCTTTGAGAACGGACGCAGATGGCTACAGCCTACAGGAGATTGTGAGGGACATGTCTTTGTGGCTGCAAATGGAGCCATAGGTCAAAGGGGGAGCGATCGCTCTTGCTGGTTGGATGAAGGACAAAAGT
Source organism: Chara braunii (assembly GCA_003427395.1). Taxonomy (NCBI): domain Eukaryota; kingdom Viridiplantae; phylum Streptophyta; class Charophyceae; order Charales; family Characeae; genus Chara; species Chara braunii. The sequence goes on along the minus strand of BFEA01000551.1, from coordinate 1,055,150 downwards.
GAGGACATGCTGGCGATCATCTAGGACCTGGAGGAGGGGCCGGATCCTCGGCTGACGTCAACATCGATTAGAGGAGGGCAGATGACATCATGGCAGTCTCCAAAACCCTCTTTAATGAGGGTCGCGATGATCTTCTGGAATACCGGTTGAAAGACATTGTGATGATTCCAGATCGAATAGGAGAGTCGCGGAGTTAGGGCCGCAGGCCCACACACCGTGGGAAGATCGAGGGTGGGTGGGACCACTTCGCCAAAATTGACGAAGGAGAAATGACTCTCCTCAGACCAGCTAACGGAAGTGACTGTGTGACTGCAGATTTGCATACGCGCTGAGCACTTCTGGCGGACGATCAACCGAGGGAGGTTCAAAGGAAGTCCAGCAGATTCAACAAGTTCCGCAGCTTGCCTCCACTGTGGCGCTGTCGGCAACTTATATCGTCGCGGGCAGAGGGAATAGTGTCATCCGGGCCACCAACATCCAGATGCATCCTACGTAAGTTCGTTGGTCCTTGGTCCTGATCCGGTTGCCTCAGAATTGTAGGTCCCAAGTCCAACATGAAGTCGTAGTCCTTGATCTTGGTCCGAATGCCTTGCAGTCCTTGGTCCCAGTCAGAACTCGAACTGAGTGTCGAATGCCTTCCAGTCCTTGGTCCCAGTCCGAACTCCAACTGAGTGTAGTGAACAATGCTGAACCTTGGCCCTGATACACCATCAGTGAAATTGAGTGGATGGAATGAACCATAGATGTTGAGAATGTGTGGATGCGAAGAAGAGTTGTCAAGTGGTAGAGTGCGAGGAAACGGTTATGTTACCGAAACGACTCGAGAGTTGTCTGTGCCTGCTGGTGGTGATTGAAGTTAGGAAAATGCCAACTTAGACAAGTGGTAGGACAATTGCTTCACAAGTCTAGTCCAACTAAAATAAAGAATTTTCATACCCTTGATGATGCCAGATCGAATAGAAGAGTCGCGGGGTTGGGGCCGCAGGCCCACGCACCTCCAGATTCATCCCATCTCCCCAATTGTCCCACAAGTGACATGGTCGTCTTGCAGGGAATGCCATTGGTGGAATGAGCGCATGAGCGATCGAAGATGGCGACAAAAGAGAAACACATGAATGGGATTACGAGATTCCATGGAAAATGGCGCAGGAATGGGATTACGAGAGCGGGTTGTAGTGGTGCAGCAATGTGATTGATGAGTTTGGGTGCGGGCGGCAATGGCGCAATGGAATGCGAAAATTGTTACTTGGGTTGAATGAGTGGTTGGAGAAAATAATGTTGGGCGAGATTCCATGTGATGCACTGGTTTGAATATTTTATCGTTTATAAGCAGATAGTGGTTGATTGAGAAGGAGGGCCGGTGTCGAACGTCTGATTTTGAGGGGACTCTTATTGTATCTCCTTGTTGATAATGCCATAAACCGCTTGAGCAACAACTTTCCATTGCTAAGGAGAGAGAGTGATGACCCTTATCAGAGTAACTGAGTAAAGGCGTTTCAGAAAGCTTATCAAGAGTATACACAGCAGAGAGGGGTGATGGAGGAGTCGGTACGACCACTGCGATGGGAGAAATTAGGGATTGTTATACAGCTACGTAGCACCGTGTTCGCGTTCGGAGGCGAACGCGAACATGTTCGCCCGAACTCGAACAAGCGCCCAAACCCCTCCAAACGTGAACATAAAAAATATGTAAAAAAAAACAAAAACAAAAATTTTCAAAAAAATCTGAAAAGAATATATGTGATGTAAAACAACAATACAAGCAACGTTTGCCTTGGAGTCATATTCAAATTCTTAGACAATCATGAGTTAAAAATAAAAAACCACAAAAAAAAATTATTATTATTTTTTTTTTTACGAAAAAAAAAATATGTTTGCCCGAACATGTTCGCAAGCTGTTCGCGCGAACGTGCGAACACGTTCGCCCAAACGTGAAGGGGCGCGAACACGTTCGGCGTGCTACACAGTTATACCGTATATCCCAAATAAGATTTTAACCCTAAAAGGAGTGACGGAAGCGGAGGCAAACAGGAATGCTGCAATCCTTCTTTATTTATGGGAGATTTGGAAGCGGTGTGGAGAGGGATTGCGATTGCTGCATCGAAAATCAACATAGGGGACAAGACTGTGGGACGAGGTTATACTTAAACTGATCGGCAAGGTGGAAGATTCTTGATAAGATTGCGCGAGCCTATAGAGAGAGAAAATACATTTTTAGGAATATTCGGGGATTTGATAGTTGCCTATGAACGGATAGGACAAGATGTGAGAAGTGGTTATTTGTTYCGAGGTCGACGTTGCGGTGGTGCATTAGGTGGTAGTGGTTTCAATAATSGAATCGAGAAGTGGTTTGGGGAGGCGGGGGTGTTTGAAGGGGAAACGAGGCACAATTTTCGATTAGGCGGAGTTTAGGTAGGAATAGACGAAGGATGAAGTTTGGGAGAGATGATGTCGSATGGCACTTGAAAGAGTGTGGGAACTTTTATGCGGTATGGATATGAAATGAAACGAGGTTGAAGAGGAAGGGCGATAATTAAGTTTGAAATAAGAAAGTCTTCAGACCAGATAAGGCGGGATTGGAGCGGGAAGGATCGACTCCAGGACTAGGAATGCTGGCGAATGGGGATTGAGGGATCTTGAATTTTTAAATTAGATTTTGTTGCTGAAGTCTTAGGAACCAGATTGGTTTAGGGGAGTTGGGCGCACGATAAGGAGATAGAGGGCAGTGGAGAGTGTTGTACGAGATAGAATTGTGTTTATGAGTGATGCGGGGGGCAAAATTCATCTGTAGGGTTTGCTTGGAAGGGTGTTCCAATCAAGGAAGAGAGCCTCGATGTTTGGAGCGTGGCTTGATCATGTTCTGGAGATGAATGTAGGACAAACGTGGTGATAATCAGAAGCGAAGAGGTCAATTGCTGGAATATCTAGTTCARCGAAGATATCCTTCAGAACATGCGATGAAATACCCCAATCGCGGAGAACCCAAATAGGTTAGAGGAAGGTATCGCAGGTGATTAGAATGAAGGCAATATTTCTGAGCTATGGGTTAAAGATTGGATCCGTGGAACACATGTTGGTAAGTAGGAACGAGGTTGTTTGACTGTCGAGGTGAAGTTTAATTGAAGTTGATAGCAAGAGGCCCTTGTGGTTGAGAAAAAAGAAGATGAAGGTTTGAAGGACTGCATACAGTTCACGGTGGGTAGAGAACGGGTCAAGGAGTTCGATGGGGAGACATTCACTAAAAATAATTTCTTAGTGAGAACACAGAGAAAGGCTTTAATGATTGCTGCAATTTGTGAGGACGACGCGTCTGTCGCGATGAAAAGGGCGGTTTTTCTAACAGTCGAAAGGCGTCCTGGAAGAAAAGGTTGGTGATKAAGCCACGAGGTTAGGTCTAGGGTAAGATTGTTAGAGATGGAGATAATAGAGTCTCAATTTTCTTGTGAGATGGAATCGTAAAGGGATGATAGGAAGAGTAGAGTTGCAAGGAAGGTCTTTGAAAGTGAGGCCTGCGTAGCACGCCGAAGGTGTTCGCGCCCCTTCACGTTTGGGCGAACGTGTTCGCACGTTCGGGCGAATAGCTTGCGAACATGTTCGGGCGAACATAATTTTTTTTCCGTAAAAAAAAAAAAAAAAAAAAAAAAAAATTGATTTTTTTTCGGTTTTTTATTTTTAGCTCGTCATTGGCTACGAATTTGAACATGACTCCAAGGCAAAAGTTGTTTTCTATTGTTGTTTTACATAACATATATGTTTTTCATATTTTTCTGAGAACTTTTTTTTTTTCTTTTTTTTATGATCGCGTTCGGAGGGTTTTTGGTGGTTGTTCGTGTTCGGGCGAACATGTCCGCGTTCGCCTCCGAACGCGAACACGGTGCTTCGTAGAGTGAGGGTAGCTTTCCTGCGACTTTTGCAAGTGATCGACTTGTAATTGGTTCATATGAAAGTTTGTTGATGAGTTGAGCGATTTTTCGGATTTTATCTTCTGGAACCTTAATTCTTTTTGTGGTGTGAATCCAGAATGAATCCTAGAAATTTAATGGATTGAGAAGGAAGAAATGAGCACTTCCTAATGCTAAGAAAGAAACCCATAATGTGAAGGAGGGCGGCATAGCTGAATGTTTGTCAAATAAGAGAAGGAATGGAGGAGTTTGCTAGAGCAGAGTCATCAATATAGGAGGAGATAAGGACATTGCGAATTCTGAGTTCAGTCATTATCTCTTGATTTACAGTGGTGAACACAAGCGGTTATCGCATACCTGAAAATTCGCATATGAAAATTGTGAAGTGAGAAAAATGATGTTGGTTTGTGCATCCTAAAAATAGTTTTCCAATCATGAAATCGGAAGGAGGGTTAGGTTGTTCATGGTGAAACAACATCGTAAACTGATTTTTCAACTTTTTATATCAAACATGATCTTCAAACACATGTGCATTAAGATACCCTTATGGCTCCCGAAGCAACCCGAAAATCATGAAGCATCCCGAACTCACGAACGTCCCGAAGACCATGAAAGCAATCTTTATGACTTACGTTGCATAGAGTACACGTACGGGAGCTTTCCGTACGAAACGTACAGGAAATTTATGTACGGGATCTTTACGGAAACCTGTACGTCTTGTACACCCCCGTACGAAAAAGCAAAAAAAAAAAAAAAAAAAAAAAAAAAAAAAAAAAAAAAAAAATCCTCAAAAAAATCCAAAAAAACAATTGGTGATGCAAAAACACAAAACAAGCAACATTTGGCCGAGCAATATCTTCAAATTCTGATTAGAATTTGAGAAAAAAAATAAAAACAATACCGGATTATTTAAAAAAAAAAAAAAAAAACCTCATACGGGGCCCCTAACGTACGAGTAGCGTACGAGTACAAGAGTACGAATCCATACTCGTACAAGGGTGCGTACAAGTGGCAACGCAATTTATGACCATCTGTTGAAGCTATCCGAAAATCATGAAACATCCCGAAGTGGTAAACGTCCCGAAAATCATGAAAGCAACCCTCATGACAATCTGTTCAAGCTACCCGAAAATCATGAAGCATCCCGAAATGATGAACGTTCATTAAACCCCTTCTCACTAATGAAATTATTTTTAATGAATGCCTCCCCATCGAACTCCTTGACCCGTTCTTCACCCACCGTGAACTGTATGCAGTCCTTCAAACCTTCATCTTCCTAACCACAAGGACCTTTTGCTATCAACCTCAATTTGACTTCACCTCGACAGTTTAGCAACCCCGTTCCTACTTGCCAACATGCGCTCCATGAACCCAGTCTTCAACCCATGGCTCAGAAATATTGTCTTCATTCTAATCATTTACGATACCTCCCTCTACCCTATTAGGGTTTCCCGCGATTGGGGCATTTCATCGCATGTTCTGAAGGATATCTTCGTTAAACTAGATATTCGAGCAATCGACTTCTTCGCTTCAGATTATCACCACGTTTTTCCTACATTCATCTCCAGAACATGATCAAGGCACGTTCCAAACATCGAGGTTCTGCCCCTTGATTGGAACACCCTTCCAAGCAAATTCTACATATGCATTTCCCCCCCCACATCACTCATAAACACAATCCTATCTCGTACAACATTCTCCCCTACCCTCGATCTCCTTATCGTGCGCCCAACTCCCCTAGGCCAACCTGGTTCCCTAGACTTCAGCAACAAAATATAATTTGGAAATTCAAAATCCCTCAATCCCCATTCTCCTGCATTCCTAGTCCTAGAGTCGATCCTTCCTGCTCCAATCCCGCCTTATCCGATCTGAAGGCTTTCTTATTTCAAACTTAATTTTTGCCCTTCCTCTTCCAACCGCGTTTCATTCCATATCCATACCGCATAAAAGTTCTCATACTCTTTCAAGTGTCATGCTGCGTCATCTCTCCCAAACTCCATCCTTCCTCTATTCCTACCTGAACTCCGCCTAATTGGAAATTGTGCCCCATTTCCCCTTCAAACACCCCCGCCTTCCTAAACCACTTCTCGATTCGATATTAAATCCACTACCACCTAATGCACCATCGCCACGTCGACCTTGGAACAAATAAGCACTTCTCACAACTTATCCTATTCGTCCATAGGCAACTTTCAAATCCCTCAATATTCCTAAGAATGTATCTTCTCCCTCTATAGGCTCGCACAATCTTATCAAAAATTTTCCACCTTGCCGATCAGTTTTAGTATAACCCGGTCTCACAGTCCTCTCCCCTATGTTGATTTTCGAATACTGCAATCGCAACTTCTCTCCACACCGCTGCCAACTCTCCCATAAATCAAAAACGATTGCAGCATCTCTGTATGCCTCCGCTTCCGTCGCTCCTTTTTTAGGATTAAAATCTTATTTCGGATATACTGTATAACAATCTGTAATTTCTCCCATCGCAATGGTCATGCCAACTCCTCCGTCATCCCTCTCTCCAGTGTATACTCTCGATACGCTTTCCGAAATGCCTTTACTCGGTTACTCTGATAAGGGTCATCACACTCTCTTCCAAGTAATCGAAACTTGTTGCTCAAGCAGTTTATGGCAACATCAACAGTGAATGAAGATACAATAGGAGTCCCCTCAAAATTAGACGTTCGACACCGACCCTCCTTCTCAATCAACCACTATCTGCTTATGAACGATAAAATATCAAAATCAATGCATCACATGCAATCTCGCCCAACATTATTTCTCTCCAACCATTCATTCCACCCAAGTAACAATTTTTGTATTCCGTTGCGCCATCGCCATCCGCGCCCAAACTCATCAATCATATTGCTGCACCACTCCAACCCGCTCTCGTAATCCCCTTCATGCTCCAGAGTGCTTCTCTGCTGTCGCCATCGTCCATCGCTCATGCGCTCCTTCCACCATTTCGCGCAAGACCACCATGTGACTTGTGGGACGATGGGGGAGATGGGATGGATCAGGAGGTGTGTGGGTCTGCGGCCCCAACCCCGCGACTCCTCTATTCGATCTGGCATCATCATGGGTATGAAAATTCTCTATTTTATTTGGACTAGACTTGTGCAGCAATTGTCCTACCACTTGTCTAAGTTGGCATTTTCCTAACTTCAATCACCACCAGCAGACACAAACAATTCCCGAGTCGTTTCGGTAAGAGAATCGTTTCCTCGCACTCTACTACTCGACAACTCTTCCTCGCATCCGCACATTCTCAACATCTATGGTTCATTCCCTCCACTCAATTTCACTGATAGTGTATCCGGGCCAAGGTTCAACATTGTTCACGACACTCAGTTGGAGTTAGGACTAGGACCAAGGACTGCAAGGCATTCGACACTCAGTTGGACTTCGGACTTGGACCAAGGACTGCAAGGCATTCGGACCAAGATCAAGGACTACGACTTCAGGTTGGACTTGGGACCTACAACTATGAGGCAACCGGATTAGGACCAAGGACCAAGGAACTTTCCTAGGATGCATTTGGACGTCGCTGGCCCGGAGGACACTATTCCCTCCGCCCGCGACGATATAAGTTACCGGCAGCGCCGCAGTGGAGGCAAGCTGCGGAACTTGATGAATCTGCTGGACTTCCTTTGAACCTCCATCGGTTGACCGTCCGCCAGCAGTGCTCAGCTCCTATGCAAATCTACAGTCACACAGTCACTTCCGTCAACTGGTCTGAGGAGAGTCATTTCTCGTTCGTCAATTTTGGCGAAGTGATCCCACCCAGCCTCGATCTTCCCACGATGTGTGGGTCTGTGGCCTTAACTCCTCAACTCCCCTATTCGATCTCGCATCATCATAATGCCTGCCATCCGGTCTTCCAAAAGATCATCGCGACCCTCATTAAAGAGGGTTTTGGAGACTTACATGATGCCATCTGCCCTCCTCCAATCGATGTTGACGTCAAGCCAAGGATCCGGCCCCTCCTCAAACTCCCAGATGATCGCCAGCATGTCCTCACTTTTGTCCTTCGTCCAACTAGCCAGAGCGATCGCTCCCCCTTCAACCTCTGGCTCCATTTGCAGCCGCAAAGACATGTCCCTCACAATCTCTTGTTGGTTGTAGCCATCTGCGTCCGTCCTCCAAGATAATCAGTCATTCGTTTGCTCCAATATCTAGCTCCCTCTCGAAATTCTCCTCCATGGTAGTCATAGCTCGCTCACAGACCCGCGCCACTTTTGTGTAGTAATCCTCCAATCAATTACAGTTGGCGCTGCCCCTGTTCACGCGTCGCGTGGCGTCCACGTCACCAAACGACAGGTGACACGTGGCAAGCTGAACACCACAGCCACGTGCCGCGCGCGTGAACAGGCCCAGCGGCCTGGAGGGGCTCACTTCTCCAGCACGCTGGTCAAGCCAAGTGCGGTCGGGCTGGCCGGTCAGCCGGTGATAGGGCACGAGACACAGTACATTAGACATCGTGTAGAAAGTTAAAAAAAAGTATTTTTTTGGGGGGGGGGAGGGGGGGAGGGGGCGGTCTTAGAGGAGTAGCGGAGGCAATTTGGTGTCAGAGTTGGTACTCAGCACTACAAGTTCTTACGATTGGTTGCTTTCGTTGATTTTGCGCTTTTAGAGTGTTTCATTCTTTTTCCACTTGTTGGCGTGAACATATACTAATTACATTTTTTTGTGCTTGTAGTGAGGTTTTTCTGAGCGGAATGGGATTCCGACAATCTTGCCCAACCAAGTGCAAGCTGGATTTAATACGTAGGATCGAGCTCGTATATCAAAAAAAGGGTGGTTAAGGATGGGGGGCGAGGTGTTATCCGAAGGTCCGAATCGAATGGGCGACTACGGGGAGAACGACTGCATGCGTGCATCGTACATGGCCTGGTCGGGGCGACGCCCAAGCAGGGTTAGGCATGGGAGGGGAGTGGTGCAGAGGGGGCGTGTGGGTGTGGGGTGTTGGTGGGTTATTACGTGGACTGAGGATATACTAGTAGGGGGAGTCAAGCAATTACGGGCGGTGGAGGGGCGGTTGTGACCGGGCGGGGGTCGTGGGTTAGGGCAGCTGTTCGAAAAAGGGGGTTGCCAGCTGTGTGTCCGAAACTCGATTTAACGGGGGTTTCCCGTTGAAAGGTTCAATAGTCGTTGAACCCCCGTTACAACGTCGCGCTATACCGCATTAGAAGGTGGTACAACACGGCCCGCAAATTTGTTTTTCGCAGGCAATTAAAAAAAAAAGAAAAAAAAGGGGGGGGGTGTAGATTGTTTTGCGCTCTACATCGCCATATTTTTATTTTTATTTTTTTTGCATTTACATTACTTTTAAAAAATCAAAAACCTAACCAGACCCAAAACACATCGATTTTTTTGTTTTTTTGTTTTATTGATTGATTGATTGATTGATTGATTGATTGATTGATTGGTTGATTGATTG